>JAQGAU010001204.1:0-20645 GCA_034698045.1 Paramacrobiotus richtersi | reverse complement strand
GGAACGAAGACGGACAGTCTCGGACGCCATGGTCTCAGCTGTAAGAGGTCAGCGGGAAGAATTATTCGCCACGACACCATTAGCGCCGAATTTGCCCGAGCGCTCAAGACTTCCGGACATCCATCTCGACTGGAGCCGAAAGGGCTTTCCACTAAGGAAAAAAAAGCCAGCTGTGATCACCTACACAGCTTGGGAGCACGGGAAGCCGCTCTCAATCGACGTAACCTGCGTGGACACTTTGTGCAGCTCGTACGTGGACCGCTCCTTCCAGAAAGCCGGCGCAGCAGCAGAACTCGCAGAGCAAAAAAAATACGTGAAGTATGCTTTCTTGGAAAATCGCTATGTTTTCATGCCGGCAGTTTTTGAAATATACGGTACCTGGGGACAAGGCACGAAAAAAAAAGTCGACAAGATCGGAAGAGATCTCATCGCCATGACAGGAGAATCGCGTGCGAAAGAGTTTTTTCGTCAGAAATTGTCCATGTTAATGCAAAAGGGAAATGCTCTTTGTGTTATGGGAACGGTACCCGACTCGGTCGGTCTAGATGAGATTTTCCTACTCATTTAGCTTTGGTTTTCTAACTGATGTACGTCTGATGTGCGTGTGTACAGATTACACTATGGTACAGAAATAAACACTTTAAGAAGTGAGAAAATTTTTGATGATGTGACTTAGTCGCGTCGTTGTGCTTTTCGGTGTATTGACTAATAAATCAATGAGTAGTAAATCCCTGTTTAAAGTAGTGCGGAATAAGCAAGACTTATTTGTTCTTATTTGTCTGTTTCGGTTTACGTATTCGTCTAGAATCGGGTGCGACGTCTCAGAAGATTATCCCCTTTTAAAATTATTCCTTATTATTGTCAGATTTTTTCGTAGTATTTTTCCGATTGTTTTGAAGCATTTAAACATTTATTTTTTTCCGGTATTGTATTGTATTAAATTCTTTTTGGTTAATCTTGTGGATGCCATTTTTAACGATTTTAGTTGCTGAATTTCCCTCTTTCGAGTCGCTTGTTATGCTCGTTATACGGTTAGTTAATTAGTTTGCTGTACTTATCTGTTATGGAAGTATTATTATGTGTTATTGTTGAATTCTCTACTGTTAATGTTGTTCAGAATGACGAAGCGGAACTGAAGGAAGACGTGATTTTGACGGCCAGCGATGACGAGCACATGGTTAGAATGCACCGCGTTGACATCTGGATGGCTAGTAGCGTGCCTGGGCATGTGTTTTTGGGATATGCCGTCTGAAAGTCCATCCCTGAGGTCGGAGGTGAGGCGGCCATGGAGTCCCAACCGGAGCCGGCCCCCGTCGCGGAACAGTTGGAGATTGATCGCAACGCCTTTGATCCGTTTGTAAGGACACTTGACGTAAAAGTGGTGTTACTTGTTGGTTTTCCTGCATATTATAAATTATTTTATTATTATATGAAATGTAGTATATTTAAAACATTAAATATATTATATATATTAAATATATTATATTATATATTAAATAGTGTATTCCTCCTATACAGTACATTTTTTGGTAATTATGTGTGACGCTTTTTAATGTTTTAGTAATTGATAGTTCTTTATTCTATTACTTTTTTTCATAATGGTGAATTAGCTGTGGTAGTTGTCATGTTGTAATATATTGAAAGTTAACCTGAAGAGTTTTTGATCGTTAATGTTGTAAACAAATCTTTTTATCAATTCTAATACAGTAAAACCTGTGACTTTGAACACTCGCGTACTTTGAACAAGCTGCTACATTGAACGCGTTCACTGGAACCGCCGAGTCCCGTAGACTATAACACAGGGGTGACCTTTTGTACACTCAACACCTTTGTAAGGTGTACATTGAATATTTTCCGTGTCACGGGCACGGTAAAACCGCCCTCTGTGAATTAAACAAGCACACAAAAACTGCCTTTTTTAGCACAAAATGCCTGATTTTCGCGCAAATCATCTTCCATCTGTCTCAAAATACGTTCTGTGTGCACATTACTTGATCGAAGGACGCGTCTACCGCAAGCGATAAACCAAAGTGTAACACTTTCGATCACGCGATAGAAGCTTCTAAGAATTGCTTCGGAATCAATCTAGTTACATTAGGCAGTTCTTTTTAATTGGCGGTTGCCCGGAGAACAGGTGTCGGCGACTCGGCATATCGAAAATTCAATATACACAGAACTTCTCGCAGTTAACACTTAATATAACAATGTCCATTATTAGTGCAACATTTTACACCAGTATTCATTACAACAGATGTATGTAAAATATAAACTAAGGTTGTTTGGGCTTTACTTGGATCTTGTGGTGCTGCATATAATTCGAACAATATCTGGCAGGATAGCATACGACAGTAACATCGCAGATATCCCACCTTTTAATATACGCATATTGCGGTGGCTAAATTTTATTCCACCCCCACGGGGATGGGGGGGGGGGGACATTTTGTACATTGAACACACTGCTACATTGAACAAAAACGCTGGAACGGCGAGTGTTCAATGTACACAAATTTTACTGTATTGTTTCATTAATTTTGATTAATAATTATGTTTCATCCATATTGTTTTTCGTCATGAGTAGGCTGTTTCAGCACATTTTAAGAATAATTCACGAATTATTTGACCGGTTTTTTTCAATAATTCATGTTTTTTGGTAATTTTTTTTGATTTATTTTTAGAGTTTTGAAAGCGAAGTCGACTTTCTCATGCTTTTCTTTGTATGCGAATTTAAATTCTTTCCGTTTTTTCGTACTATTTATTTAACTGGATGTTTGTTGTGACGGTATATATTGAGTGCAGATTGCGCGCAGTTTAGGGAGTTCGATGATTCGCTGAATCCGCGTTGTCTGGTGGAGCTGGAGCTTGGGTATGAGTGCATCAACAGTCGTTTCAAGCACGACAGCAGTACACATCTCCATAACCTCGTGTGCCGTCGTGGTGATTTAATTTTGGGCATTTTCAACCATTTAATATGATTTATTTTACCATAACTTCGTATTGTTTTTGGCATTTTTGTCGATATATATCCATATCATATTTGCATTGTTTTCTTTTTATACCTGTATTTATTTTTATTGTTCCACGAATTAATTTATTTTGCTATTGTGACATGCAGTGCGACTACTTGGTCGTTTTTGTTCGTTTCAGAGTATCTTTTTCTGTATATTTTAAATGATTTTTATGAAATTTTTTAACCACGTTTTTTACGCTGATTTTTTGCTTTTTTTTCAAGTATCAGTAATGATTGCACTCATTGCAGGCACATCTGGCGCGGGCACGAAGGGGGTCACCATGGTGGTATCTGATGAAATGGAGGCGGTGACTGCCGACTGCGGGCCAGTCGTCGTCGGGTTGAACATGCCGCATGATCAGTTGGTAGAAGTAAGCCGACAAAAGAAACCAGTCTTGTCTCACATTTAAAGAAAAAAATTTTTTTTCCCAAAAGATTGCGCTGTAAGGTTCTAAATCTGAATGGTTTATCTCTCTCGGTCTTCGGATTTTCGTTGATTTTGATTTGCCTTTTCTTTGCAAAAGTTTTTGTTTAGTTTGAATTTGTCTAGTTTGATATTTGTTTTGGATTTTTTCGTGGAAATCTATTATCTTATTTAAAACATACTCTTTAATCTTATGTTTAATTTTTTCGTAATGTTTAAACAATAGTTTAATCAAATAATTCTGAATAAGTATTATTTTATCATTTAAAATTGTTTTTGTGGTTTTGTTGTGTCACCAAACTTATCTGCGTATACCGCTGTTGTCTTTCCTTTGTTCCCTGCGTTTCCGATTGGCTGCACGATTTAGCCTTACGTTGCCAGATCTATTGTTTGCCCCTTGTCGGGATTATTCATGGTTGTCGTTCTCTTGCTCGTGCTTTCAAACCGGCGAGATCAGCCGGTGAGCTGTATATTCCAACCATTGCGGCGGCACATAAAGCTCTCCTCTTGTTTCCGGTTTTGGTCGGTGCCCGCCCGTGACGGGCTTCATGCCCGTGACACTTGGATGCCGTCAGGAAAGCGAGTTCATTCTTTTTCTTAAAGAACGGGTTGACCTTTCAAACTGCTGATTTTGCTCCATTCCACATACCATCACTTTAAAATTTTCTTTTGTAACCTTTTACCACCGTCCACGTTAGTGCTTCCTCTCGTTGTTCAATCAATGCCTGCCCGCGCCACGGTCATCCGCGCCCATTAATACTGCCGCTGACACGCCCAACATCTTTACGCTCATCCACCCGCGCAGCACCTGTCTAACATTGCTTGTTCAGCACATCCGCCTTCTCCAACGTCCAACATGCCCACCGTTGGTGTGCCAGAATAAATCTGCTCGCACTCCCTCGATCACCGCTCCAACAGCCAGCGCTTAAGACACCGGCGCTCCAGCATCTAGCCCATTCCCGTTTCGCTCCCATCGCCGTCATGAACTGTCACCTAGCGCCCGCCAGTGCTTCCCCAAACCAGCAAATTGACGTTACGCGCCCTAGTGCCGATATACGTTTATCCGATCGTCCTTTTGTTTCCCCTGTCATTTGGTTATCGGTTTTTCCCATTTTATTCAGCCGCCGAATCCAACCGCATCGTGTTACGACCCCTCACCGCGCAGCCCTTCGTCAACCTCGTCGCGCTACTCCTCGTCAGCCCCGCCGAATTGCCCCACATCAACCGGCTCGGTTGCTTTCACCAACCCCATCGGTCGAGTGTCTGAGTTCTCCCCGTTGGCAGTCTTCCGACGTCCCTGCCCTGGTCCACCTGTTGCGCCTGTCATTCTTTTGCCACCGAATCGCGCAACAAAACTGTCCAGCTTCAAGTTTTATTTGCAAGAAATATCAGCATAAGGATTAGTAATCATATCAGCCACACGGAAGAGATCTGTTCTTTTAAAACTGAAAAAAACTTTTTGAAACAATTGACGAAGTCTTGACTTTTTAAAGTCCAGGTGTTGTCGTCAGTCTGGTGGATTAACATATGCCGATTACTGTGAACGTTCCAAGAATTAGCCCGCAGTTTAAAATTTTTTAGTCGAGGAAAATTCATTTGAGCAAGAATATGAAGACACGTTTGCTGCGAAAATGGGGATACAACGTTGCGCGTTCACAATCCGTGCAGTGCATATCTCCACCTGGCCTTCGTATCTGGGATTTTTAGGATATTGCCGAAAGGAATTGTATCCCGCAGAACAGGATGTTATTATTCGTGGGCGTCGGCGAGCACTTGCGCAGGAGCGCTTTCAAAAAAGGCACATTCTCGATATAAAAAAGTAAGTTTGCTGCGAAAGTGCGAATGCTCCGTTGCACAGTCCGAGCCTGTGCAGTGCAGATTTTTATCAGGGCTATATATTTGGGATTTTTAGAATATAGTTCAGAAGGAGCTGATGAAAAACTGATTGAGCCCTGGTATGCGGTTATGGGATGAATAATCCGCGGAAGATCAGCAAGTTGGGTCTTAAACGGAAGCCTACCTAGCAAACTGATGTACCATTTGAAAAACGGCACCCGACCCTGCGCAAGTTGCTGGAAATAACGCCCGGAATAATTCTGCCCCACTGAGTGTTCACCCCAACGGTCGTTCGGTAGTATTATATCTCCTTTAGTGTTGTTGGTATTTCGCAACTTGTCCGAATTTCCATGGTTGTTTTCATGTCACATACGGATGCATAGCAATTGAACAAAGCCGGGTAAACAGCTGTTTTTGCCAGATTTTTTGTTTTGTTGAATGACATTTTGGTAAGCGAAAAATTTTTTGATGATGTAAATCAGTCGAGTCGTTGTGATTTTCTTTGTTCGAACTAATAAATAAGCGACTGATAAATCCCAGTTTGTAGTATTGCGGAATAAGCAAGACTGCTTCTTGGTTGTCTTTTCCGGTTTCCATATTCTTCTTGAATCGGATGCGACGTCGCTGATTCAAGTCGCTGATTGCCTGGCGTATCAAGAATAAACCTGAATGCCGAAATTTTGAGATCCAGAACGGGTGCGTTTTTTTCCAGTTGGAAATATCCACAAAGCACAATCAACGACACATCAACCTAGAATCAGACGTCCAGCACATGCAAAACGATAAGATTTTGTTATATAAGTAGATTTGTACTATGTACATAGTACATACCCGGTCGTTGGTGTAATAGTATGAGGTGAAGAATGTAATTTCCGGATGACTGCGAACCAATGCTATCGTTGATCCGGTTATAGATGTCTTAGTAAACCTGTGATTGCAAGACTACTGGATTGTAATGTCGATAATCGTAGTGCAGTGGCTTTTACAGCGGGCTTCGACAGGTAAGCGTTACAGAGGCCTATCTATATATATATAGTTCGAGAATTACGTACTTTGAGTACGTTGTGAGTTTATTCGTCGTAAGTTTTTAAGTCTTTGAACAAGAATTGTTCCAGGAGTACATAATTGTTACTGAAGCCAGGTAAATTTGAAATTTGGTTTCAAAATTTAGTTCTTAAAATCTAAAATTTTTCATCGATCAGATCGACAATATTTTTCAACTCAAAATTTCCTTTACAGGATGCGCTGATTAAAGCAGAATTTGCACCACCGGAACTAGAAATGTTACCCAAAACTTACCCGCCAGAAGCCGCTGGAATCATGTTTACAACGTCGCCGACATTCTCAGGAACGTTTTGCTCATTTGCGCCCGTTTGGCACTTGAACAGATGGTGTGTTTTGCGGCACTTTTTTGTCTGGCGCTCATTCGTTTTTGTCTTTTTGTTAATGACTGGTGCGAGCTTAACACATGTGTTGTAATTTTTTCAGTAGTGGACTGATATCCTTTTATCATTATTGTGGCAAAATTTTGTATTCGCGCATTTAGTTCATTTCTTTGTTAATGCATTAGAGAAATTACGCGCTTCTTTGAATAAGGCTTTTGATGGGGTACACTGGAGTAGAATCGACAGTGATTGGTTGCTAGGAGAAACGCAACGACTGGATTAGTTAGTCGGCTGTGTGTTGCCCAGTAAGCGGAAATAAAACGGATTGGTTCGATCTAGTTTGCAATTTGCCTGATTGGTTGGGAGAACTGCGTACGACATTCGATTGGCTGTCTGAGTAGTGTCTCAGCGGGATTGGTTTGAGCTTGAATCAGCCCGGCTCCGCTTTGGCACAGTTCAACGGAGCGATAACGCCTGAAAGCAGGGCTGGCGTTTGTAAGTCGAGTGATCAGTGCTGTTTAGAAACGTGAAGGTGATCTACGTGGTGCCTTGTTTCCGACGCGTTTCCAGCAAATCACACTTGCGGAAATGGTCCATTATCCTGTTGTATATGTGTATTTTCCTGGGGAAAACGTTGATATTTCTATAATTAGAAGTATTGTTTGTGGAGGATTACTTTTTCGATCGATTGGCATCGAAGTGTGTGTGTTGGAATCATGTGCTGACCTCGTCCTGACCGTTTTCTCGCTCCTCTTGGCAACTTCACCCAGAAAAAAGACATTACCCAGCCGATCGAAAATCTCCCCCATTTCATTGCTGACGCGCCTCTCTTGTCTCAGCCATCTTACTTTTGCCCTGATCTTATCGCTGTTCACAAGACGAGCGTTGCAAAGTGCGTCGTATCTTGAATTTCGGCTTTCCTGTTATGCAAAAACACGGATATACGGACGTGATCAATTTTTCGCACAAAAGCACAGTAAGTCTGTTTATATGTTTGATATAAATTAGATGTAATTAATATAGTTATAAATAAAGTGTAATTAACAATAATTAGTTGCAGTTGTCTGTTTCGGACCCGAAACAGTGAAAGGCAGAGAGCAAAAGGGCAGTTTTGTGACAGAGCAGCCTCTTTTTGCGAAAATCGTAGATTATTGTGAATACTGTATTGTCATCGTAAACAGTGGAATTTTTCTTGTTTGTTGTGTCTCTGCAAGGAAAACCGGGCAGTTTATTGGTGGATAGAAACTAACAGTTAATTTATTATTTGGTGTCTACGATAGTGAAAGAACTGAAAATTCTGAAATGCTGTGCGTTCCAGCGAATTCGATGATTAGATTTGATCGTCGAATTTTTGTTAAATGATTTTGTCGTTAGTTCTGGTCACAAATTTTCCAGAAATACCCAGGTTTTGACGCTCTGGCAGAGATATTTCGGTGTAATTAATAATATACTAGAATAATTTGTAATGGGAAGCAAGGTAAGCGTCTGAAGGAGCATACCGGCGAGTCCCGTTCCCACGAGTTCCTCCGCCAGCGAATTTCACTGCAGATTCAGAGGGGAAATGCAGATTGCATCTTCGGCACCACGGATAGCGCGGAACAATTACACGAAATATATATGCTCTGACCGTGTTCTCTAATCGTGTGTTGTTTTGTTGTTGTTTTTTTCCGATTAAATCTTGATACATTGTTTCTTTTACGCAGTGTTGCATTATGTACTGACCGAAGAGTGGAAAAAGCTCGAAGAAGCAAATAAAAGATGGAAGCAAGGGAACCCCCTTGCCCCCGGTCTATTGCGTAGCCGTTTCCGCGTGAAAGCACCAGTGTTTTGTTCTTTAAATTGATAGCGCGATAAGCCCGTTGTGGCGGTGACAGTGATTGAGAAAAATGTTTAGTTTAATAAGAACGGGCTATTGGTAGTTTATAGTCAGCGGTACAAGATTGGTTAGAGCGGTTCTTGCTCGAAAGAGGGATGATATCATAATGGATTTCAGCTTTGCTCACCGGAAACCCCGCGTTTCTCCCGGGGGACGCATTGAACAAACTGCTACCAGGATTATTTTATTAAACTTTTCTTTGGGACGCCTTGTTTAACAATCTACTAATAATAACGATCTATCGAAAGCTTGAAATGATTTCAGTATCTTCTGTAATTGCGTCACATGCGCACAGGAGTTTTCGGATTATTTTGTATACATTTCGATATTTCTCACCTATTTTTGTAATTGTTTGTGGAACGTAGTAGTGTGCGTGTGAGAATGTAAAAAGTTCATATTAAAATTTAATGTGGTAATTACTAGCACAAATGAGTAGATTGTGTGGTGCTGGCGGTGTTTGCTGTTGTAGTCATCTGGCTAATTAGATTTGTTGTGTGACAGTGTCCTGGGGCTTGACGGTTACGCTTGACGGTTTCTGCTACGGAAATGAGTGAACCAAACATGAGTGCAGTCAAAATCTAGGAAAAAATTCAGAAAATGTTTAAAGCTTGTGGAAATGGAGGTTGTTTTCAACTGGCAAATATCTCGAAAATATTAGTTGTTTATTTTGTTCTTACAGAAAATTTTGAAAAACAGATCGGAATAAATATTGTAAGTAAGTCTCACGCAAAAGAATTGGATATTGGTATACCTGTGTTACGGTAATTTATGTGGAACGCGGCAGGTGGCTGCATTGAGACGTTTAACAAGGAGATTTTGCAGTTGCTTACGACGAATAACTGAATTCGTGCAGCTTTAAACAGGGTGCATGCTGTGAATACTCATCTCTTCAATATAACGATCGGGGAGTTTGTGATTAATAATTAATGCATTTTTTGTTTTGTCAGAAGATACCGCGTTCGCTTGTTTACGTAGATTTTGTGTGAAGAAACTCTGTTTTGCAGTTCGAAAATAGAATGGATGATCTTGCCGCGAATTATACATAGTTCGGTAGGACAACAAGAGCCAAAGCGAAGGCCGTGTTCCATCAGACAGATGGCGGCGGTGTCAAGACAGCGGCCCATACTTCTACTGAGGCGGAACTGCAAGATATAACAAAAGTAAGTAGCGATGGTAAGTGCAAGAAAATTCGGATGGGTTTTGATTTTGAAATGGTTAACTGGTTTTAAAGTCCGGATGACGAAAATTGCGTGGTTCGATGGGCATTACATGAAAAAGGCCGATCTGTTTATGTGCATGCTTAACATTACGGTCTACGGCGATATGTTTATTGGCTTTTACTGGTAGCGGTTTTGTTCAACAAATTTTTTTATTCTTGCAGGTGGTACACTGGCCAGTCAGATTCGGTAGGACGAAAATATGACGGCAGAGGTATAGCGTACGAACATTAGGAATAAATTTCACGATTTAACCGATTTTCTTTTTCATTTGCAGTGTTTCGATATGGATTTGGATGTTCAGAGTAAGTCAAATTTTTTTGTGCGTTATAAATAAATGAATTTATTTATTTAACAATAAATTTATTAATTTAATATTTCTTTAGAAGCTTATTTATTATTTTTTTATTATCTTCTTAAACTAGCTTTTTTATGACCTGGCGTAGTTGGTTTTCGGTGCGAGCGCTTTTAAGTGAATGGGAATGAATTTCTGCTTGTTGAATAATTCAGAATATTTAAAAAAGTGCAATAATTTAAAATATTACAAGAAGTTCTTTTCTTGAGCATTACGCCAAAGCACAATAAAGCAGTAATGTTTGTAGAATCGGCACTTTATGCTTATTTGCAAAATTATCCTTTTTAGGAATTATTTATTAATAATTGCAGAAGATTCCAAGAGTAACGGGACTGTGGGTGGAAATACCTACTAGACACGAGGCGCAACTGACATTATCGGCGCGACTTTTTAGCGTATCGACCTATCGGCGTTATTAACCGACATTAGTCACATTCGGATCTCGGCGCCAACGCTTCAGACAAACAATCGCTGCTAGTAGATGCACACACCGCACCGATTCACACTTCCCGACTCTGCCATAGCTAAAATACTTCCGAACGTCGTTATTTTACTGAAATGAAATTGTACAAGCAAAACGAAAACTTGGCAGCGTTTTGGCAATGATGAAGTCCGGAAACGTGAATTCATGCACGGTGCGTGCATCTACTGGCAGCGGTTTTTATCTGTAGCGTTGGCGACGAGATCTGACTGTGACTAATATCGGTTATTAACGCCGAGATGTCCAGTTGCGCCTCGTGCCTACTGCTTACATCGTCGATGCGCTGTCGCAACGGCTTGAGCGCATGCCACTCGGTAAGATTGCTGCCTGCTGTTGCATCTGGAAGAATCTATCAATTACGATCAATAATAGCTCATCTGACTGGCCTGGTTTTCATGGTTATGCACTCTTTGCCATATAACTTCTCGGAAATTGTCTTAACGTAAATATTGAATTTCTGATTGAAAATAAATTATCTGGCAAGAAAAGATAATTCCCTTATTGCGATATGCTTAATTTTTGCGGGTGCGCCGAGCCGACATGAAGTTCGTGTGTCTCATCCGGAGCCGGGAAATAGCGGCGCGTATAACGGGCAAGTCTTCAAGAAACCGAGAAGTGAGTGCTTTGCCTAATTTCATCTACTTTTTGCCCAGTTTTTGTCCAACTTTTGCGCAAAGTAAAATTGTTGAAAAGCATAAAAAATACAGTTTTCTTATAAGTGTGGACATTTATTTTAGTGATCTGGTGTATTAAGTATGTTTGGTATGTTCGGGATTATTCCGCGTTTGTGATTTCAGTGTGGTTTGTGATTTGCATAATTATTCGGCATTTGGTGTGACCTAAAAATCATTGGGCGACAATTCTGCTGGTGTTTTGTACACCGAACAGTTTATTTCTCAGTATGCCCCGCAGTTTATCTCACAGTAGACCCAACATTCAGCAGGAAATGGCGCCAAATGATGTTTACGTATTTGACGAGTGCGTGGTTGCACTGAAATATTTGAGAATCGAAAGTGATTGCGTATTCAACGCTTCTCTTCTCGTAGATTTGCCTACTGTGAGTATTTGTTCGTTCATGGAGAAGGACGAACCAGAGCATGCCGCCGGAAGTAGTTCCGGTTCGGGATCAGTCAGAATTTGGATCCTTAACCGACAGTAAGTCAAATGCAGCAAATTTGTTGTAGCTGTTTCCGCTTTCAAATTTGTGCCTGATTATCGAACCAGCTCATGTACATTTGCATTTGTTCTGATGTTCTGTTCATCGGGTGCTTTTTGCGGTTTCTTCTGCAAAGTCAGGTGACGGCTTGCCCAAAATTCCCAAAGAGTATGCTGCAATGGTTGCGGTGTTATATGCCCAGAAGTCAACCCTGACCTAAGGCTTTCAACTTAGCGGTGAGTCGAAATCGTGTTTCGGTGATTGGGGGAGATGACCGTTGTGTTGTGGCTTCGAATGTTTTCTGTACGCTTTTTTGCTTGATACCCGAGATATTCTAGTCACCCCTGATGTTTTTCTAAATCGCGCTTTGAAGTCGGTACTCCAGGGTATGGATCTTATTGACCGGCGACAGACTGAAGAGTCGGTTCCTATCAGAACCGCGGTACCGACTTAAACGCGGTAAGTGGCGAGCTCCTGTTTTCGTAGCAGACTGATTTTGTAAAATAAAAATCAAAATAAGACCTCGTATACAGAAGGCACGATTCAAACTCCCGGTGGTAACAAATTTATATGCACAAGAATTAAGCCACATCCTTGATATAAAAGCGCCTTTGCTGCGAAAGCGCGAATACAACGTTGCACGGTCACAACCCGTGCAGTGCATATCTCCACCAGGCCTTAATATTTGGGATTTTCAGGATGTGGCGGAAAAGAAACTGTATCTCGCAGAACAGGATTTTATCATTTGCGGTCGCCGTCGAGCCCTTGCGCAGGAGCGCTTTCAGGAACGGCGCATTCTTGATATAAAAGAGGTACGTTTGCTGCGAAAGCGCGAATAAACCGTTGCACAGTCTCCGGTATGTGCAGCGCAGATCTCCACCAGGCATTGATATTTGAGGCTGTCGTTTCACTGTTTTCAGGTACTGCACTATAATTCATGTCGTGAATTTTTTTAATGACGTGCTTTCCCGAAATTAAAACACGTACATATTTGGGATTTTTAGGATGTAGTCGAGAAGAAATTTGACCTCGCCGAACAGGAAGTTATGATTGGATGGCGTCGGCAAGCCTTCGCTGAAGTGCACCTCCAGGAGTGCCGGCAGTTGCAGGCGGACCGAGCAGAAGCGGAACAACAACCACTGGCCGAGCGGCTGAAAGTGCAACGCGAAGGGTTGGAGAAGCACAGTGAACGGGAACTTCAGCCTGCGGAAGCGGCCATTTTCGCCGTCGCAAGAGCGGAGCAGGTATGTTGCGCACGGTGGTCGTATTTTAGTACTACTTCATGAATATTCATTTTTCAATTTATTTTCAGAATCTGCGCGATAAACTCGCTAGACTGCAGAATACTGCGCGCTTCACGGCGATTTACAAGGTGGGACAAACATAAAAAAATCATAAAATTAGTCCGGACGGGTTGTATGGAAGATGTTTAAATGTTTTTCCTAGATTAATTATTAAATTAATCAACTGAATTTATTCCTAAAAACCTATTACCCGAACGCAGATATTCCCAAAAATTTTGAACTGGCCTAACATGATGTTTTAATTAATGTGCTAATTGCTTGGCAGTTTTGTTGGAATTTTGCAATTCTGTATGATTAAGTTTTTTTTCGATTATCGGTTAATATTCAGCAGGCAGTGTTGCCATCAGATTTGTAATCACATCTGCTTGTTGAAATTGTAATTTGTTGTGTTTCACGCGAGACGATTTCTTGTATTGGGCTTTTGCCACCCGCCTCCAAACCATAAGCATTACGTTGTTCAGAAACGAGCTCCAAGAAAATAGTGGGATCAGCGAGAAATTCTGGAAGCAGTTTCTGTGAATCGAGGGTGATATCACGGTTTCCAAACTGGAGAGCCTGCTGAAGACAAGAGATCATTATCCGCCGTTGCCGAAACGAAAGAACTGGACGAAAAACTTATCGACATCTTGGCCGTAGTATACGATTAAAGGATGAACAATCCGGAGAAGATCATCAAGTTGGGTCCTAAACGGAAGTAAGCGACACCAGGCGAAATGCACCGTTTGCAGAACGGCATCCGACCCTGCACACGCTGGTGGAAATAACTCTCGGAATCATTTGTGCTTTACTGATTGGTTATCTCCAAGGAGGTTCCGTAGTGTTGTCACTTCATGTTGTTGGAATTTCGCAATCCATCCGAAATTTTATGGTTGTTTCCGTGTCACATACACTGACATTAAATGACTGCGAACGAAACCGGGTTGACCCCTGTTTTCGCCAGATTTTTTCTTTGTTTTGTATCTGATATTATTTGATATGTGCAAAAATTTTTTATGTGAACCAGTCGAGTCGTTGTGATTCGTAGCACTCCGTAATGGCGCCGACTATAAGGGCGCGTAACATTTGGGCGCGGCCAGAACGGCGCGGCGACATTTAGGAACCGTGAACAGAATGGCGCGGTCACCAGAACGGCGCGTTAACCAAAAGGGCGCCGTTGCCAAAATGGCGCGCTTAGCAAAATGGCGGCGTACCTTAAATGGCGCAACAATGTCAACAATTTCGTGCAGCATTCATTTTATGATTTGTGAAGTCGCGTATTTCTTTGTGATTTGTCAGTACTCAGTGCTTCAAACGGGTGCGTTTACTTCCTGGCTAATAGTTTAGTTCGCAGCATGTTCTTTCAACTAGTTTTTGCTCATTTTCTTACTTTTAGATGGTTGCTTTATCTTCTTCATTTTCGTCATTTTACAGTCCTGTACAGTGCTCTTTTTCTTCTTTTACATTCTTGGTTAATTTTTTTTTCTTAATTTATATGTTTTTGGTTGCTCTTTTTCTTAGTTTACATTCTTGGTTAAACCATTTTGCTTGGTTTATATTCCTGTTTCTAGTCTTAGTTTCTTGGTTTACATTCTTGGTGAAACTGTAGTTCTTGTTTATGTATTCTTGGTTTGTTAGTTTCTTCTTGGTTTCTTCTTGGTTTAGTAAGCGCGCCAGTTTTTTACGCCGCCATTTTGTTAAGTGCGCCAATTTGTTAACGGCGCCCTTTTGGTAAACGCGCCGTTTTGGTAGCGGCGCCGTTTTATTCACGGTTGCCAAATGTTGCCGCGCCATTCTGGCCGCGCCCAAATGTTACGCGCCCTTATGGTCGGCGCCATTATATTATGTAATCGAGTAAAGATTAGAGTAAAGCAGAGTACAGCGTGGCAAACAGAATACAGTGGTCAAACCGGAAGTAAAGCAGAGGACAGCGCAGCAAGGCAGATTACAGCGTGGTAAAGCAGAGTACAGTAGTCAAACCAGGAGTAATATAAAGCAGAGAACAGCGAGGCAAGGCAGAATACAGCTTCGTAAAGTAGAGTACAGCATGGTAGTGCAGAGAAAACCGGGTTAAAGCAGAGTACAGTGGTTACGCCAGGAGTAAAGCAGGGTACACCATGGTAGATCAGGGAGTGACGCGGGAAACTAGAGGTAAAGAACAGTACAGTGGTCAGGAAAATGGGTGAAAGTAGTATAACAGGGTGATTCGAACCTGAGGACCCCGCTGTACGGAGTTTGTCTTGGATCGTGCCTAATCTCGACCGACGGAGAACGAGTTTCTTACCGGTTTGTGCAGCTGGTAGTAGGCGAATTTTTCTCCCAAAAGCCTCTCATACAAGGAAAAAATCAGTAAAAACTGGAATACTTGTACTACTGTACAAGTGTATAATGTACGTATCAAGATGCAAGAAACGGAAAGCGTACTGTGCTGGCCGTATTATAAATAAATACATACTCATAAAGGAGCAAACTACCTAACTTCGACCACACATAATCTAAAACATGAATAGTTACATAGATCTTAATGTCTGGCTACATCTTTTCCAGTAATTCCCAATTCACCCAGTTCAATGTCCCGTAGCTTTTTAGATTTTTTGTTTTCGCAGTCAGACCAGTTTTCGCATACAGTTTCGCTAAGTCTACTGTGAAAATATAACTAGCAATTCCGTAATTGTTGTGGTGGATATTCTTTTGGTTTATTTAAATTGATTCATCTGTTTAATTTTAATCATCTGTTGTTTGCTTTATTTTATGCATGTAGTATTCGAAATGTACGGAAAAAGAATCGAAATTTGCATGGTTGTAATTATAGTGTGGCATCGGAAGATACGGCAACAATGAAGCAGTTTTGTGCCACTGCACTATGCTTTCCAATATCTAGGTACAATATCTGCGAAGATCGATAACATAAGCGCAACGTCTGCGAGCCTCACTGATATTACATTTTCTTGGTAAGTTGTTTACTAACGATAAATCGTCTTTATTTCACATGTTGCGATAAGTGATTGCGATTGGTGACATTCCCTCCATGCTCGAGCCAAGAGGAACATCCCACCCATCGGAAGAGCGTCCAGACGATCACAGCACCTTCGCGTGGAAGCAAGGCCCTTGTTTAGCGTTGGATGCAACCTGTGTCGATACTGTCTGCCAATGTCATCTGAAAACCACTGCCACCACCCCCGCATCGGCCGCCGAACAATCGGAAAAGAAGAAACGCCGGTCATACTCATATTTGGAAGGGTGCTGCCTCTTTGAACCGCTTGGTTTCGAGACGTTCGGTGCATGGAGACCATCGGCAATTTCCCTGATTGAAGAAATAGCGAACCGTCTCAAGAAAAACACGGGCGAACGGCGGTCTGATGAGTACCTACGACAGCGTCTTTCTCTGGAAATTCAACGCGGAAATGCGGCTTCTGTTCTCGGAACCGTGGATGGAGGGGAACGTTAAGATAAACTTTATTTGTTCTAACTTTTCTTTTTGTCGTGGAATTAATGCCACGATCAACAAAAGATGTTGTCAAAGCGGTATAGCAGTTAAAACACCGGCTGTAGTTCACACCAAAGTAAGACGCAAGAACAACAGGCACACGTAACTGAAATATCCTGAACGTGAAACATCGTCACCAAGGAAGAAAAACACAAACTACAACCCAATAAGTTATTGCAAAAAACCGTCCGATCAAATGGAAACGAAAACGCTGAGAGAGCGAAGCGGGAGACGCGTACAAACCGGAAAACAGGTAAATACAGAATTTTATCATACCGGAAAAATTTGAAACGTGGCTTATCCTCTGCGGGAGACACGGGAATGGGATGATGTCACAGGGTCCACGTCCGGGTTAGAAAATTTGAATATTTTGATAAAAAGATCCTCAAGCAATTGTAACTAAAACATGCGTGGAGGATTCAAAGCGCAGTACATTTGGTACAACTGCGTACACGTCGTGGAGTCAGCATTAAACCGATGCTCGGGTTCGTCCTCTGCAGCCGGATTACAAAAACAATCCCGTGAAGGTTCATCGGGTCGCATGACAAAGGTCAAAACAACCACTGGTCAAGTCCAGCCCTGTCGGTAGCATTACCGCTCTCAGCAGATGGACAGTGGCTCACAATTTGTCTTTCTTGCTTCCCTGTAGAGCGCGGATGAATGTTCTACTAACTAAACATAAAATGGCTAACAAATATACGTTCTGAAATTTCGGCGAATTTGTTTTACTATTGCTGACAAGGAGCAAATTACGGGTCAGGTAAGTTTAAGCAACTGGCCTGACTTAGTTTAAAATTTGTAAAAAAATCCTGTCACCTGGGAAAAGCAACCGAAATTACCATGTAAGGTAGTGAAATTAATGGGCTTTTGGAATACTACTAAAACGTGGTTATAGGACTTCATGGTGGGCGGGAAGAGAGACTGAAACCCGTTGGTACAAGTTGGCTGGGCACCACTGTATAGCCTACAAGAAAACATCGATCCATAATGATGGCCGTGGTAATGTATCCGTGCCTTCCATGACTGCGGTCACAACTACTTATACTAAAAAGCACATGAAAGCAGAGTTACAGATACAGGTACAAATTTCACGAGAGAAATTTACAACAAGGGTGAAGAAACATTAAGAAAAACTACTTTGCAACGACATTATCATTATTATGTGACTTATTATGTGATATGACGGCATCCAGCGACGGATATACGAAGTACAGCCGATTCGCCGCGAAGGCCTTCAACGCTTCCGGACCCTTTTGTTTGTAGCCAATATCTGCACCCAGTCTAACGGCAACGGATGTATCAGGTACATAATAACATTAGCAGCTAAATGTGAATGAAGTCGATGCATTTCTTACCAGTTGGTGTACGTAGAAGCAGCTGACAGCTGGGCCGAATTTGGACGCCAAATTCTAACAAACACCAAACAAGAAAAACATAAAAGTATATGTACTGCGAAAAGGCACACGTAAACGAGTATGTACGCTAAAACTGCACCGATATGCAGAAGCCAGAAAACGCATCGTTACTATCATATTCCTGCCTAGTGCATACATATTATGGTAACTCTTCGGGAGAATTGACCAGCACACACAGAAGCTACTACACTACTTGTACGACGATATGCATGGTTAGTGTGATGCATTTTGCCAACGCCGGCCACAATCCGATTCGGATTGTCGCATTCCGTTTTGCTGTCAGTATGTCTGAAGCACAGCGTCCGAATTAAAAACAAGAGAACATGATTGTCATTTATCAACTATCCGCATAGAACTGCAGTCTCGGTGGGAAAAATCGGAACTTTTGCCAGATTCTTCAGCTCGTCATGTGATCTTTCATACGAAAGCATCAGCGAACGCCCGTCCCAGACAAAAAGATTGCGGACCCAGTGCTCTCAGGTGGATCTCATTTGCATGGCTAGCCTCCCGTTTCCCGAAATTATTTGGGTGGTTACTATAATGAGTAAAATGGGTGTTATACCTGCGTCTAATGATAATATTATGTACGTATGTAGCGTACGAGATAAACGAGCATGTACATACGAATTGCGAAGGGAAGTCCATCTCCTTGCCGGTTTTTGGTCACCCTTTTACAGTATAATATGATATATATCCGCTCGGTTTACGGTATTTCCTTTTCTCTCCCTGTATACGGCGCTCTGAGTGCGTATGCGCTGGCCACTCGGACCATGGTCGGATATTGTGGTCATTATGAGGATCTTGCTATACGCCCGTGTACTCGTTCCCCGTCACACGATATTGTCAGCTGGGGTCAGCGACATATTGTTGATGTTCAGCTCTGAAGGGCCACCGACCGATTTCCTAATCTGGTGTTACTAAAAGCAAATAGTATTCCCATTCGCTCGCATTGCGAGCCGACTGTCAAACGGTTCAGACAGCGATGTTCCAAACCTAGAATTTTCGTGTATATTATTATATAGATTTGTTCTACACAATGACCTTTCACCACTCCGCGATAGCTTTGCGCAGTTGCAGTAAAAGTGCAAAATTTATACGGAACAGGCTTTTCAATACGCTTTCATTTGGACTTTCGAAATGCAGATCTCCATATTGCGCAGAAGTGGGATTTAACACGGCCGCAAATACTTCCTGAGTTGCGAGCCGATGTTTTGGGAAGGTTTCTGTCGGCTCCAGAATCTGAGCACTGAGAATCTGATCATGACACCTTAACTCTACTCGTATGTATTTTACTGTCTTGTAAGGCAGGTAATAAAGCACATTACCCGCGCGAACCGCTTCCGGACCTTTTTGCTTGTACCTATGTAGCAAAGATCAGGTCAATCTAATCGACAACGGATGCAAAAAATGTAAAATACTGTCGATTCACTCCTGCAGGAAGCTTTCTTACGCAGCAGTCCGTACAACTGGCAGGATCGCGAGATGAATTCCGATTCCGAAGCTTAGGTTATAAGAAAAAGACAGTGAGAAATGTGAGAAAGGAGTGATGATGAAAACTTCACGCCCCCTACAAAAAAACATAAGTGAGAAAAGGAGGCATTTGCACAACGTTTTAGTACAAGTGTACTGTATGCCCGAGCAATCCGAAAGCTAACTTTACTGCCGTAATTGATGCAGCTACTGGTAGTCGTCAACAACGCATTCATCAAATGCACTGATTTGCCTGATTTCCAAAACTGGAGGAGAGAATACAAGAAAAGCAACCATAGGCTAGGTGAACGTTGAATCTATGGTGCTTTTTGCGGGAAAGCAACAAAGCAACCGGAAAAGTTGAGTTTCAGAAAAGCTGCAAAACCAATCGTCGGGAACACAGGATAGCGGTTCAAATCGTTATATATGTATGCACATACATCACACAACATTCCAAAACATTCGGTATCCGAACTAGAAAAAGCTCTGTCGATGATCAGTGAAACTGATTTAGTGTGCATTTTATTGGTTGATTTATACGTCAGCTTTATGGTGGCTTTTGCCAGTGCACTACGAGTTTGTTATACTTACATTAATAAGGGAACATCACGAGCTGTCAAAATCCATGCCAACTAATAAATAACTGGAATACTTGTGTTACAATATTCCGTTTTAATCACGTTTGGAGCCCATTTTAAAACAGGAAAACCCGATGAAATGTGTGAAAGAAAGGTTTTTCGGAAATGTTTGTAAAAATAACCCATTCAAACACTATAGCACAACACAACACAAACATACATACAACACAACATACATATGTACGAACAACATCAAAACATATCATGCAATAAATATCGTAGCGCAAAAACGGTCCGCATAATGTGCAAACTCCAGTGTCCGTGGAGATTATATTATATCGCATTAATATTACGTAACAATCCACTAGCCCTTGAGTGCCACTTGTTGGCTTGGCTACTGATGAATAAACTCAAACTCAACAAGCACATAAAAAAGCTAGCGACAAAAGCAACAGACATCATAGATAAGTTACTTATCTATCGAAAGGGTATTAATACTGATACAGCAGCAGTCGATGAAATTAAGGCTGTATTCTTCCCACGTCACAACGATTGGTAAAAACAGGGCAGCTGCGTACCTGTAAGGTTCTCAACAAGCTACGTTGTTGTTTATAATAACCAAAACTTCAATAAACAGTGTCCAGAAATCCGTTTGTGCGCGCAACGGCTGGCTGTTGC
>JAQGAU010001203.1:0-20667 GCA_034698045.1 Paramacrobiotus richtersi | reverse complement strand
TGAAAATCGACTTTCGGTCGTATGGCAACCGCCCTATGTGGTCGTACAGAGTTGAGGCAATCGAGTACCGCTAATTGAATGAAAACAAGGATGAATCGTATGATTTGTAACCAGGAAACAGGGAAGCAATAGCTGTCAAGCCAGTAACGAGTAGGAAACAGAAATGTACATTCTCGAGAATGTACCACAAATCACAATTACAAAAACCTTTTTGACGTAATATAATATAATATTATCATATCGCTGCGCCCGATCAGACCGATCAGCCGATGTTCGACCACTGCTACCGCGCTTACGCACCTCTGATTTCTCGACCTATTCCACCAAAAACTCATTGCCGAATCGCCGATTGATTCATACGAACGCAGACGTCTTCGATTATATTTCCTCACAGCTAACTTAGTGTCATCAGTTCCGACGTTTGTACCCGGACCAGCAGTTCGCTGGAGTACTTCGCAATACCACTTTTAATATTTTTGCGTGAGACATAAATGTTATAAAAAGCCATTCTGTAGTGTCCTGGGCCACGTATTTTCACAACACCTCGTGCCGCTGCAACTTACCGTTCATGCTGCTGTTCTGTCATGTGTTGTAATGTCCATCTCAGCCAGATATTTAGACACTAAACACCAGAATGAAGAGTAGAAAATTCTCTATCGGTAGGTGCATCCTAAACTACTTATTTGAGAAAAAAACCATCCACGAGCACTCGGACACAATGGTCCCGATGCTTTATGAACCTAAGAGTAATCAGCGTGCTGCTGAAAAATTTGCGGCGCATGGCAAAGAGTACAGGCAGGCTGTGCGCAGACCGTATGAGCGTTGGTAATTTATAATGAGCCAAGAAACACGTAAACACTCTCATGTAAGTCAAGATTAGGGTATTGAAAAATGCATTAACGTCTTCGATTCATGTGCCGTTGGCTTCTCTGTACTTCTCTGCGTAGTACCATTGACAAACCGGTGGCTTAGTGCCCCACCTGTTGTGTCTTTACGGGAGCTAAATATATGCGGCTGATCTGTAATACTGTACATATCTTTAATCTGCTCGACTGATGTTCTTTCAGTGACAGATTACATTTTCTTGGTTTGAGTTATTACCGAACAAACAAACCAACTGGCACTCATAGTCTGGTCTACAGGAAGTACGATTGAAAAGCTCCCACAACGCAAAATCAGATTAGTCCACTAGCAGGGATTTTTCGACACAACGCTAAAGAGAAAAAGCCCTACAGAACCACAATCTAGAATATTTGCGCCAGACGTCTTGATGTTCGAAAAAAGATCTTTTAGTCGCATTGCAAGGGTTGTTTTTCCGATGCTCGGTTTCGCGTTTTTTTCGATCCGCTCTTTCCGTCGTAACTGGTATCGCTGCGCAATATCTTTGAAAAGAATGAGGCCGTGCATGGACGCTTGTAAATCGAATCGAAATCGTTTCTACATTCATGGTTGCCAAGAGCTGGAATACACATATTGCTAAGTACTGGTCATTATCCTAAAGTCATGCACACTTCAAACCTCCCTTAATTTGCAAGTTATACAAACTCATAATTACGGGATAAGAATAACAAATGTTGAACGTTACACCCGCCAGCGACTGGTTCCTCCTCCAGGAACCCGACATCTTCTTATCAATTCGATCGTCGTTTATGTCCATCAGGTCCATATTCGGGACTTCCGGTTCCGACTGAACGGACATATCTTTTTTTGTCATCACCAAAGGATTTTTTCTTCTGGCTCCTATTTTGCCACCTGTCTCAAGTTAATTTTGGTTTGGGAAGACCATGAGAGCGAGAATGGCACGAAAAATGTTTTTGTTAAATGACGATCAGTTGCGTGAGTCATCTCAACAGAACGATTTGCCGCCATTTGGGACATCTTCCCAACCTCTTGATATCTTGGGTCGCCCACTAACTGCTGTTTATCAAGAGATGCAGACATCTGATCATGATGTGCACGCGACACCAAGCTCTGGAATGGGCCAAGCTGATGACTTCAAACAGCCATCCGAAATCGATTCTGTCATTGAAAATGTAATTAATCTGCTTCTTAACAAGCAAAAGACCAGTGGAAGAGGACTACTGAAACATCTGCTGACTTACAGCCAACTGGACATTGGACCACGATTCGAGATAATCACCAATGGCAATCTACATTCGAACACTAATATTGTGGATTTGATTCGATGGATAACAACACCCACTAACCCCAGGACAAATGATCAACCACCTGGGATGGACTATTTTCTATCGACAATGAAGAACACTAACGTTCCAGCAACTTTAATATCAAACGCTAAGCGCCGTAGTATCTATAACAACATGGCGATTGACCCAGATTTTTTCGGACCGCCAGCCGCTGATCGGACGCCTCGTAGTCGACGTGACAAGTGGTATGCTAACAGAAGTGGACGTCGGTAAATGTTGTTTTTGTTTTCGTAACAAACAATGGCTGTTTACCGTCATTTTAATGCAATATTTTTTAAATAGGCTTTGCATAATGACTGGTTATGGGCCAGTGTATCAAACACTTTTCCGGTTTACCACACGATCTCAGATATTCATTGGCAAATGTCGTCAATAAAGCGTTATTATTAAGAAGGTGTTTTGGGTACTCAAATTTATCAAATAGTGAGCGCAAAAAAAGTCCGCGACATGAGTGAGATAAAAAGTAGAGATATGTTCCAGAAACCTGCCTGAAGTGAAGATATAGTTTTCAGTACGCTTTTTTGTCGCTCCTGTACTTCTCCACTTGTGGACACCATCTCGGTTGTTTACTGATAACCGCTCGACCTCGAGATTTTTCCGGTAATGTTGCAGCTGTCGAACTGTCCGCAACAACGCCTCAGTTTCTACCAGAAACTGGCGCAGCTTGTCTGAAATTAATAAAGTTAAGAATCTGAGGTGTTTAGATATAATTTGGCTCTCTTTTCTCCGCAAATTCATGAATTTTGAAACTTGCTTATCATGAATTTTGGGGAGAATCGTACTGGTACAATTTTGTACGTTGCACTCGCGCCACCCGGCCCAGCTGTGACTTCCGAGCCCTGTGCTGATGGTGTTGTAAGTGACTCTGATGTTGATCCGGCGATCGCCACGAATTCGCGCAGTTCAGTGAACCCGCGTCTAACAGCGTTGTCCGAGGGCTATCTGGTGAACTGGTGACTTTTCTGAAGGAAAATCACATGTCTCCTCAAACCGCGAAGGAGCTACAAGAAAATAACTACTGCACAATGAATGACCTTTCGGACATTGAGTCGGCTGGTGACTTGCATTTTATTACAATGCTGCGTGACCGCCGCATTCTTCACAAGCGTCTAACACATCAGAAAGTGAAGGAAGCCCGTGCTAAGCCGAGTGAAGGTGCTGGTGCAGAACAGAACTACCGGAATCCCACCCGGATATTCCAAGAACTCGCACATGGACGGAGCGCGTGTATGCTTTCTCAAAGCCGCCTTAATCCGCTTGTGCGATATGGTACCCCACCAGCGCTACCCGGAGTAGGAATGTTTTTGCAGCACCAGGCGAATGTGGCATCAGGTAAGTGCAACGAAAGCAGTCTTATCAACTTAGTAGCGGTAACATTCAAAATCTAAATGGTGATGGATTATGTGTCGCTTTCCAATTTTGATCAGTTCGTCGTTCTCTTTATTTCTTTCTCAGAGGTTATTTTATCGATCTCCTCGCTGGCTCGTCGTCCGTTTCCGATGAGCGTAGAGGGCTGTTACAGAAACCAACAGGTCGGCTGGATTGTTTCGATGAATTGCATAGAAGTCACAAGGAAGCAGATGTGGATATCTTTAGTTCTAACACATCAGAGATTTGTAGTAAAGCCGTCATAACAGGCACAGATTACGACTACCCATATGCAGCTGTTAATTGTCAGTTCGCCTTTTTTTATTTTCTCACAGTGCATACCATTTTGGTTGCTTACCGTTAACTGCTCATCCTGCAATTATTTGCGGTAGTGTTGCAGTTGTCGAGCCGTCCACCAAGACTCTTCAGTTTCCAACAGAGACTTAGAATTAGTCTAAAGCTTGGGCCGCCTGTCTATCGGACTCCGCTTAGTCCAGATCGTCGTTATACTTCGGCAACCAGCGCCAGCGCAACGCGCAGATCTTTGGGAAGGAAAAGTCAGAATGTATTGACTGGATCACATGCACTGCACTAGGCTGAGGCAGAAAAGGTCACGTACATGCTGTTGGATCTTTATCTGGATACCGCGTGCAGAAATTAAGGTATTTGCATACCAGTGTTCCATGCATTTGACGCTGCTGTACGCCGGCATCAAGTTGTTGTTTTCTACTTCCGGAAACATAGCAGACATTCGTGGGGCAAGATCTGGGATCAGCACCTACTGAAGCGGGGCTGCGGGACAGTTTTCAGCTAAAGAGCCGCCACAACAGCCCTTGGGTGCTTGATGCGAACGGTACAGAAACTGTATCCTGGCTCGTCAACGAAAGAACCAGTCTTTTCCCGAACCCGCCAGTAACAATTTTTTCCTTTTTTTGGGCATCGGACGCGTTAGACTCCTATCTATTTCCCGTAGGCTTCGCGATAGCCCTGGTACTTTCCTTAACGCGTTACACACAGCGGATACCTTTGACTGAAAACGCGACTTAGCCCAAAAAGTGCAGTTCTACGCTATCAATTTCCCTGCTCACGTTACGGCGAAAGAACAGGTGTAACTTTTCTGCTGTGACATCTGGAGTAGCGAACGCTAATGAGAGACTCCGCTCAGAAATTACCTGGCATCGTGCAAACGAGCGATCGGCTGCACGGGAACATCCCGGGATACTTCAGCGATATCAGCGGTCGAGCAGCGGTGAGAATCTCATCCTTCACGCCAAATGTCGTGTTTGTCTTTATTACAACAGCACAATAATTCTGGAATAATACAACTGGCTGGTACCAGCACTTTTGTCTACTGACTAAATACCGCAATATAAGAATCAGATAATCGCTGATCTTCACCTGGTGACCTTTACATGGTAACAGCTAGTACACTGCAGCTCCTGGTATAGGCGACAGTGTTGACTTGTTGGAAATGCGCGGACGACTGACGATGCATGCTGTATTCTGACGTCTTGGGCGACGATGACAGGGCGGTGCGGTCTCGTAAACGACTCGTTACATTATACTGCAGCTTAATTTTCCTAGCAAATACGCATGCCAAAGTACTTAAAACCCTTGTGCTCGCTTTTGCTTGGCCCGTAACGATTCCCGTTTTTTGCCAACTGATTGAATCATCGTTCCGGTTAGGCTGGAAAACACTGACAGCGCAATTTCGTTTTTCTCCTTATCTGCACTCTATATTATCAGTTTCGATATACTTGAGACGGTAAATTAATAGTGAGATAATACTTACAGTTGTTGTAGAGATCGCACCGCAAACATTTCGATATATTTCACCTGGTCGGTCTTCTGTTTTGAGCGACATTGACAGTATGCCAGAAACATACTGTAATGGCCCGCTTAAATCAGAAATCGGACGGAACTATTACAAAACAAAAAAAAAATTGCACAACAATTCGTGCACGCTGGACCAACTGGAGATCATGTGGGTTGTGGGAAAATCATAGAAAAGTTTGTTTGCGATGCATAATAGGCTAACACCAACATAGTCTCGGCATACTTCCCTAATTCAGTCGTAGATGCGATGAAGTGTACCTGATCTTCTTTGACTTCGTATCGATGCAGATAAGAAAACATGTTCGTGCGACGTATGTACGAGTGTGTTAGTGGTGTTCTTTTATATGACTAATTAATTTTGTCGACGAGTAAAACACGACTTGCCTACGCTTTAACAATAACAGGACTGGGGATAGAAAAGTTGTCAGTGTTTGTACGTGACCGGACTGGAACGGAAACGAAGTGCACATTACTAATTTTTTTTTTCCATGGGTCATATTGTATTTATTCGGCATAAGCCCGCTTGTACTGTGTTACCAATACTACATTACTAATACTAAACCCTTTTGGCATTCGTAACAAGCCATTAAATCAAAGTGCCAAGTAATTATAGTGTATTATTTTTGCAAAGATGTAGATCGCCCTTTTACCGTAGACCACCTGATGTCGTATCTCTGTGTGCCACGTTGAGGCACTTCATCCACATGACTTTCAACTTTTAATGGTTTATTTCACATGAAACTCGGCCAAACATGCGAAATAACGCTAGCGCTAATATTTCGTTCTGTGCAACAGTATGTCACGTGCCGGAAGATCTTTTCTGTTAATACACAAGTCTGCTTCACTAGATGATAACAGGATGCCGCCAGTATGCTCGGCAGCGCCGCAGCAATTGTTTATTCGTTGCGGGAAGCCGCTGCATTTCATTCCGGTATATCCGTACAGACTGCTTTAATCTGCAGTACTGCATCTGACGCAGGTCATCCTACAACATGCTTTCGATTGCTTTTGTCTGAGGGACAGCCAGTTGACCCGGAAACGAATGTTACATATAAGTAGACAAGATTACTGTCAGCAGTGCGTCAAACAGCCGGAAAGTAATCTCTTTCACCAGATCCGAAAAGATATCAAATACAGATGAATGACTGAGCCCGATCGGAAGAATACAAATGGATACTGCTTACAAACTGAAGTAACTGCGGAGAATTCAGTACTTATTTTTGTCTTCCTGTTTGCACGGTGACTCGTCGGTGAGTATGAAAGAGAGGAATGTTTGCTAAGTTGAACTAGAAAAGCAATTATTCGCGAAATGTCCGGATTCCGTTTTATTATTCCCGACCTAGTGAGACTCACAGTTAGCTTTTTACAGCCTTGGCTGTGTCTGCGATCTGCATAAAACGACGGACCTACGCAAACAATCTTTTGTTGCCTTTACATACAAAAGACTGCTCGAGCATTTTAAAGTTCACTGTGTTTCGTTCACGTTTGTAAGCGTTAATATCATTAAATGCTATCGCAAAGTGCCATGATGATGCCAACCATAATGGTAGTCGACAACTGCACAAATTGTTCTGTTCTTTCAGATAATCGAACAACAGCACAAAGGGCCGACAGAGCAGTGAGTGGTAACACTTCGTCGTTGAGCTTGTTCAGCTTGACAGCGGTCACACTAGCCATGAATTTTGCTTTGCTCTTCTTGATGCTGAAGGAGAAGCAGCTGCGAACTCCTTTTAATGTGCATATCATTGCTCTACTGTGCAATCACATTTTCTTCATCGGAATAGCTAACCCGTTGTATATTCTCAATGACTATTATGGCTTCTTTTGGCCGGGATCTCAAGCTTGTACTTTAGCACTGTATGCTGTTTATATTATTGCGGCTATCACGGTAAACATCCACGTACTGATCTGCATCAGTCGTGCTTGGGCGCTCCTGTGGCCAGTATCTTACCGAGACCGTCACACTAAACGGGTAGCTGGTCCTGTGTGTTGCCGCAGCAGTGTATGTTCACATTTTGTTGATACCCGGAATAGCACTAGATGCGCTGTATTACCGAGTTCCGTTTGGCTGCCATTTGAACCCGGAAGCTCAGTTTACTTGGACAGTGTTGACATCGTGGTGGGTGTTTAACGTGCAAAAGCTGTTTATTCCGGTATGTTATTGTAACTTCCATTCGTACGGTTTTGTAGCTCATATCCCACTGTACTCCACTTAGAGTTCAATATGCAGCCTATCCAGAGCGAGCCGGTTTGATCGTACTGACTGGAAAGCGGCCGGATGGGCCCACGCTACACTACTTTACTGAATGCGCTAATTACAAAGACATTGTTTGTCAAACGTTTCGAAAATTTTTATCCGTTGCCGGCATCAACGACCTATCTTTCTTAACCAAGTCGTGGCTGGTCTCCTATCTACGCAAATTTCTGGACGCATCCGGACGGTTTCCATAACATCATAATATGACGCATCCCATCACATCGATTACTGTTGCCACACAGATGCGCTGGTTTCGGGAACAACCTCTGATTTGAGACGTGACTATTTCGGATACGATTTATGATACGTACATCAACGCCACGTACAAACGTGCTGGAGCAACAACGGAGGGGTGGCATTGGCCAAAAACAGGAGTATCGCCCTGTTATGGATCGTTCATCGTTATGTTTTTTTTCCGCTAGCTTGCGAGTTTTTTTGGAGTGTGGCATGTGTCTGCAGTTGTTTTGTATAAGAAAATCGGTAAAAGGTTGTTTTCGAAAAAAAAGAATGAAGTCCATTGTACACCACAATTATAGTCCGAGTTCCGTACAATGTGCTCGAGTGGAAATTTGATCTAAATCCATTAGTCTTGTGTACGGCACAGCTGCCGGCAGCTCAACGCGCGTTCAGTCTACAAGCAGGAAACTGATGGTAAGGTACTGCTGCCGACTTTAAGTAATGTCGCTGCGAATCGAATCGTGCATGTCTTCTTTGCAACTAGTCAGACAATCAAAAACAAAATCAGCCGCAAGGTTTTGTTCGTCTGTTGTTTTGTTAGCATGTGAAGACCCTGCTTGGATCACCTGACCGACGTTTCGGTATACATAACCCGCAGGTTTATCCGAAGAAATAAAAGTGATAAAGGGAGTGCATTCAACCGTCTTGCTGGGATATACCTAAAGTGTCTGTATCACACTCACAATACTTCAAGAACGGATCAGCGCAAAATAGCCGAACGTACCATAAGACACACTAATCTGCCGCGGGATCGGATAATGACCCCACGGCAAGGTATCTTTAGCGAAATTCGTACTAACCCCGCAGAAATCTGTAAACAGTTTCATTACTTTCAATAGAGACTCGGCTAGTATCCTCGCCACATCATTACAACGCTTTCACGTATTGTTCTCTATAGCCCGCTGAATCGGGCTTTCCACCACCAAAATGATCATGGAGCACACCTTTTGTTGGGTTATTACTTTCGGTGAGTGCATTTTCTGAATCATGCGCTAACAGGAATCCAGCAAACCAGATACAGTACAGCTGATTATACCTTCACATTGCTTTATAGGTTTGCTTATTATTGTTGCTCTTTGCAAAGGTCAAAGCTATGTAAATGAGAACTGTGCGCCTTTTCCCAACTTTCTTCCTACCCCAAACACTTATAATGTTGGGCAGGTGAGAAGACTTTCTAGTATTTGTAATGATCGTCTCTGAAAAGCAATGTGTTGCTTTGTAATTCAATTTCCCCGGCACCACGGAGGTGGCCTAAAACCAAACAGTATACTTCGACGCGAAACACATTTCTGTTACTCACACTTCACGCGCATGCTTTTCTACCACCTTCTGTGTAAGCTTACTGGTCAACCAACTCTTATGAAAAACGACGCGTTCAGCATTGCAAAACCGATAAAAGTGTTTCTATAGCGGTAAACATCGCTGCATTTGATTGAATTGCTAATAGAAAAAAATCTGCGTGGCAGATACGCATGCTGGTTGTTCGAAGCTATCATCACATTTGCAGATCTTAGTATGCAGTACTGGCACACGGGCCGGCAGAAATGGTTGTGCTAAAGTGTGAGTGACAGACATGCTTTTCGTGTCGAAGTACCTTCTAACATCTAGACACACAATGCTATTTCATACTAAGCACGGTAGACCGCTCTTCCTTTCATCCATGGATCGCAGTAGATGCATTTCCATGACGAATCCTCTAGAAACCTTAACAAGAAAAAAGCAGTTTAAAGTCCATTATACCTTGTCCGAAGACGCAATCTGTGTGCCCAGCAGTAGTATCAGTAGTTACGTTGTTTGAATATTTAATCTGCTTAGCTGTCGGCGCTCTGTATAATGAACGTACCATTTCCGACACATCTGCTTGACCACTATCACTCAATTTTTTCGGTAAAAGAAGATATTGATCGCAAAGAGGTGCTCGTAGATGTTGACTGCCGGACCGTGGTACGGTTACCTGATTTACAACAGTGATGCCCCATCAGCCAAAACTACCCCCGATGTCAACGTGGCCAGTTACTACACGAGCTTGGGTAAAGTCCCCGAGTCGACCCGCAACCAACTCGCGGAAGTCATCATCCAGGAAAAACGCCGCTATCTCAATGGCTCTTGTGCATCCACGCTGATAGTCAGCCACTTTACTACCGATGGACGTCAGTTTGGACCGGCTTTTGCTGGTATCGGTGCTCAAGGCGTTATCGGTCATGAGGGTACGTATAGTCTTATAGACGCATAAAACACATCGAAGCACCATCTCTGCATCTGTAGGTAAAAGTTGCTACTCTCTGAACAACTTGGTTCATGACTATGAGCGACAATATTTCTCATCAAAAATTGCTGAATTAATATTTACGGTATTTTTCACTGTCTACGGAAAAGCGCTTGCGGTTAGACCTTTTACTAACTTTACGGTATTGCTTTCGACGCAGCGGTAGCTGGGCCAATCAGCACCATGAAAGGGCAATCTACAATATTCTGAATTGATCGATAATTTTTAATCAGGACACTTGCGAGACTTGGATGACACACTACATGACACTGATAAGGTTGAACTCTTCCTTACCAAATTAAGCGCCGTACTCTGATCCCAAGATGATTTATTTGTGACTTAGGTTACGACGCGTCGACCATTTGGTCAACCGACCAGTCAACCTACATTATGTACCTGTGGTGTCTGAAGTACAACTGGCAGACAGGCGCGTGCGCTCGCACCCGCATTTATGTCTACACGCGGACCAAACCAACCGACATGACGTCCAGCCAGAAGCAAACCATTAACGGTGCCGTGGACGCTGTCCTCCAGCCGTACTGCCTCAACAGCAGCCAGTTCGCCCAGTATCAGTTCGACAACTATCTGCCGGAATGCCCAGTAGCCCCGCGCCCAGATTGCTTTACGCATGTCGTTAACGCATACATGACTATCCTGTCTGATCAACTTTAATCAGAATTATTCGAGCTCAGCGCAAAGAAAAGCTGAGAATTACTGGAACAAAATATGTTTTCAAATAAACACAAATAATTAAAGGTCATGGCCGGTATCTGAGCGGCCGACTCGGCAATTCGGGCTTTTTGTCGCTTTCTAGTCAAAGGGACCCATCAGCGTAACCGATGGATTTTATTGGCTCCCTCGAATATTTTTGGGACTATGTCAATAAAGCCCGCGACCTTATGTTTTGTCTGTGTTATTTCGCGTGAACTGTTGCAAGATGATCCCAATATGCTATAATCAGAGCAGCAATATGCAGAGCGAAAAGATATACAACAATGGTTCTCTGATTATTACCACCGCTACAAATCCTTAATTCCAGTGTAAAAAATCTTCATAGTACGCGGTTTACATCATGTGGCACATGAACCATTTCGTCACAGTGCAAACATTTTGTCAATAAAATATCTCCATGTTTTGTCCAATAAAAGAGCAACGTCCAAGTTAAATTCAGCGCAACGCGTACGTAATGCACGCAGACTGCTAGCCGCGACCTTCAGTGGTAATATTGTGAAGGGAAGTCCATCCCCTTCCCAGATGTGCATGGTCACCCTTGTATAATATTATGGTATCCACCCCTTACGGTATTCCTTGTTCTTGCACTATACAAGCGCTCTGAACGTGCATCCGCTGGCCAGTCAGGCCAGTCGGATGGTGTGGTCATCATAAAGAGATCTTGCTTTACGCCCTTGCGCTCGTTCCCCGTCACAATAATATTACAGAGATTATTATGGACTTCTTTTAGATGTCGTGTCAGAACCTGTCTAGGTTGAGTCGAGGAATCGGATTTCACTGAGGAATCGGAGTTTCTGGCTGAGAAAGCCTTGTGCACCTAATCCGCCTGCTGGTTTTTTCTGTTGTCTGATTCAAGCTGACCATTACAGTATTACAGTACCGCTTGGAACAGACAACTTGACCAGCCTGTCTATGTACACAAACGATCAAAGCGAGACGCACTGTTATCCAGTATTAGTCATTGAACGTTATGAACATAGGTAGGTGTTTTGAATCCCTTACAATCGGTAATTAAAGGAACAATTTAGTGTGGATCGCTGCGATATCATTTCTGAGCATGATTTAAGACCATTCGTATCAAAATTGTCCCATTCACCATCCTATGAACTGCTGCGATTACGAATACTAACTATGCCACTAACTCAGATTCCAGTTCTTCTCTTTTACACTTGAATTCTTTCCGAATTTATGTCAATGTTTCGATTTCTTTCAATGGATGGTTGAGGTTATAAAACAAAGGAAAAGAGTGTTCCTCTACACTGGGATTGCTTTTCAGGCTTACCAGGATTTATCGGTTGTCATGGTGGTTTGAGGTGACGATGGCTTTACACGAGTAATCAGAGAACAACGCGAAGGTCACGCTCAAAGTTCAATAGGGAATACGACACACGGTCAGGATAAGGAAAAAGGAAATTATTCCCTCCGTATGAACGAAAGGCAAGAGTCTAAAATCGTGATTTGAAACTGAGCCGTTTGCTCAGAAAAATATTCGCATCACAAATCTCTCGTGTCAAGCACAGCCCACCATTGGAATCAGAATACAGGAAGATTACCTTATCCGCCTTTATATGTACGTATATTATTTGATTGATTTACCGTTTCCGTAAGAATATAATTAACCCGCTGGAAATGGAAATCCCCGGTAACATATAAGTGTAGAAATTCAAAGAAAGAGGAAATAGCATTTAGGGGCCGTTGGCGTTGACTAATTAAGGAGATGGAAGACGTGTTCTTGCTTTTCAATGTTCAACTTGCTGGTTGTAACAACTAACATGTGCAATTGACCAAACAACTGCATTGTACTTTAGAAGACTGACCAGAGAGAAAGAATATTTCGGCTTAACCCGTTGGAGCTGTGCTCCTGGTACGGGCATCCAACCGAAAACGTGGCGGCAGAATGGCACGAACCGCCGTACGAAGGTCATTGCTCATTATGGCAACTAAAACCTGTAAACCGATAAATCATTGTTAAGACGACAGCTGCAGCCGAAAGTGGGTCGGGAAGAAGTGGTTTTTTGCATCTGCTATGTGGCAGATAATCGCAAAAAAGTGATGTTTCGGATTTATTTAATCATTTTTGAGATTTCTCTAGATTTATTTCGATAAATAAGCTTTCTGGACGAAAAGACGTCGATTGTCGTCTCGCAAGCTCAATTCGGAAAAACTTTCTCATTCAGAATTGTCTTCAAAGTTTTTTCATTGTCTGATGAATTGCTCAGTGGACAGATCGCGGCACACCTTTGTGTGTGCAGCTGATTGTTTTGCGCATGCCGACAAACTATACGGGCGACTATCTGCCACATACCAGGTGAAAAAAAACAACTTCTTCCCGACCCACTTTCGGCTGCTAGCTGTCGTCTTAAAGCATTAGTTATTGTATTCAGTCTGCGTCCCTCCAGGGATCAACGCAAACTCTTGCCGTACCGGCGTGACGATGAATCCAACATGCAGTACCAAACGGAGCTCCAAACCAATACGAGATAACTTTCGATAGTCCCGCAGTACAGCTGCCGTTATCGGTGCGGTCACGAGGGTTGCGCAATGAATACACGTCATAACTGTGAACACTTTGGTGACAAAAACGCGCCGACGAAAACCCGAGCGTTGCCACAAGGGAGTCGTGTTGTCAGTGGCCGGATTTCTGAGTTGTAGCGAAGACTTGAGGAAATGCAGTTTAACGAATGCTCCGACGTATAAAGCCATCGAAATGGCCAGCGGGGCATGCATTCCAACCGCGTCTCTGATGTAATATGATGGGATGTTCATGTGCGGAACGCAGGAACGCTGCTCCACGGTTATCGCACCAGGTCCAGGAAAGAAGAAATACAGATGGCACCCAATGGCTGCACTCCAAATACAGACTACTTGTCCAATTTGAATCCTTCTAAAGATGGCCGAATAATTACAGAACAGGACCAATATTTTGGAAACAAAAATCGTATTATTATCTGGACCTCGAAAGAATTCACAATAACAGGATATTTCGCACAAATTAATCATAACGAGAAACATTTTCACGAAATTCAAAGTTTTCATACCGCAGTTAGACGGCAGACACCACACGCCTTCAAGGTTTGCGTGGAAAAATATAGAGCCTGCCTGTGGCTATAGTTGGGCTCGTAAGATATATGATTGTGAATATACCTATGGTCGTGTATGTCTCCTTCGTTTCTGACCTTTATGAATCTGCATTTACATTTTAGACTGCTAAAGAACGGGCCAAGAGATAGTTCAATAAATCTAATTTCGCTTGATATTTCACAAAAATCTTGACTTTCGTTTCAGGTTTTGAACAGGACCGCATACTACGCCTTCTTTTTTCCAGTACGTACTTGGAGGTCCATTTTTGATTCAGTTGTGGGTCCATTACCAGTATCGCGATCGACCGATTAATGGATAACATTAATAACCCCCAAAAGACCGCTACAGTTGCAACGAGATAAATGAAATAGTGAATATTGCAGGCCATGCCGCTGATCAAGACGAGGGTAATTCCGGATTCTGCGAAATGGGTTATCAGCGCCGGGTATGGAAGGTAGACAGCGGTTAGAAACAGCTCGACAAAGAGTTGGTTAAGCACTAATAAACGGGAGCCTTTCAACGTAGTCGGGCGTTTGTAGAGCAATACTAGAACAAGAACCGAGATTATACTGCCAATAAAACCGAGGGCTGAACAAACGATTAAATTTCTACTGCTGTATGGCAGCTTGTTGGGCAAGATCATGGAGATGGTGCTGTTGGTGTTTATTGTGCTATTCATTGTGATCAAATCAAGTTCGACGGCAGGGTATCATAGGGCACCGTGCACAGCGCTTTCAGGAAATAAGATGTCGCTTTGTTGATGGAAAATGCTGAAAGGAAACGAAGCCTCCTGGAACAGAATTCCCCTGTTCAGGTATGTACTGCATCTTGTAAAACCTGTGTATGTGGTCTCCATCTAACTTGACCTTTGTGGGCTTAATTGCAAGGAATGTCTCGTATTGTCAATCCGGTTTTAAATGACCGTGCCATCTATATACCAGGGTTATAATCTGTTTCGTTGGTAAAGCTTTTGCTCGTGCAAAAGATCATGTACCCAATCAAGGTGGCTGCAGATGGCTGCTATACCGTTCTTAGTCCGTCAGGTAATGAGCCGATGGATCCACAGGATGGAGTAACGCGATCGGTTTATACTTAGCATTTGTAATTTTGCTAACTAACGTTGCTTCGGAATGTACCGTACAGAACCTTTAGTAATACTAATAAGGATTGCCATAAACTTTTATGTGGTATAGCTAACAACAGCCACTTACCTACGTATACTGGTAAAAAATACAAACGCTATGTCGCTGTTACTGTACATGATCGGTACATTTAATGCTGAAGCTTTATAGTTTTCTCGGAATCAGACCACGCGTTTTCACTTGTGAAATCTAACGCCGAGTTAACTGCTTCGACTCGCTTTCTGATCTGAGTACCTATGCACGAGAAAGAACACTGCTTTTCTAACCAAAGCTTCTTTCGGCAACAAAGCAAGTTGGTATCATTTTTCCTAAAGAAATGAATCGGTTATGTTTAGACCCAACCGATTTTCTCGTCCGTTTTGCTGCATGTGCTGTTATATATTACGATATGCAGGATCCTCTCGGGGTCCGTACACCGGTGCTTTAAATCGCTGTAAACTATAAAACGATTGAATCGGTTTTGCTTTGCAGCTGACTCCAGCCAAAACGATGGCTTGCACAATTCTGCTAAAGTGGGCGGAGCAAGCCGCAACGCCGTTATTCTTACCGCTCCTCTCGATCTCCCACCAGCATAACACACAATAATATCAGACAAGAAACACGTTCGGCTGCCGCCTCAGGGTTTCTTGAGATCCGTGTTCTGAATTGATTCCAAAAATTACTACTCAGTTCTGTAGATGCAGTCACCAAAGATCCTACTTAGTTCTGCTTTAAAACACATTTTTGGCCCCATTCGTTGTTGCGAGGCTTGTTCAAACACTGCGTTACGTTATGAGCGAGCACTTTAACTGGAAGCTCTTTGCTGCTGTTCTCTTCCGTTCCGCTCGACTCCTAGTCGCCCCCCTTAATAAACCTTTTTCCTGCGGTTGCGTAATGAGGAAGAATTTCTGTACATTTCTGGTACTCGCCTGTGACCGGCAAAACCATTCCGAAAGACAAAAAAACCGTTCGGCGTTTTGTTAGGCTCTTTGTGAGCTGATCTTAAGGTCATTCAGACACTTTTGTTCGGCGCAATGGAATGAGTAGTCTCAATCAACACCTTTGTCGATCGGATCCCTGGAAACAGCCAGCTTGAGTCAAAGAGTTTTGCCCTAGCCAACTATTTGCAGGACTCAGTCAAAAAACTGTCCGAATGAAACCAATCATCTTCTGGTTTCTGGCAAACGTGCCCGGTTAAAACCGACTGGTTTTAGGGATCCGGAAAAGTACTTTGCTGTGTTTGGACAAAAATTTCCGAGTGACCTTTGCGCGGATGTCCCTCGAGCATGTGGGTTTTTCGGTAAGACGATTTATTAGGTGGGGCAAAATTTACGCAGCACGGACGGTTTCGTCGGCGCGCCGGCAAGTGTGTCCGCTGGGCAATATTGCTTTGGAATGGTATCGCGTCGTGTCGTTCGCTGAATAACGAGCTGTTTCGGAGGGCTGGGTCGCTGGGGTTTCGGCGCTTTCTCTTCCAGCTGAGCCACATCCACGGCTTTCTTATTATACACATCAATACCTCTTTCTTCCGGTTCTTTTTCAGGCACGGAAGAGGGCTGCTGCGTAGGCTGGAGGACATGGTGCTGCTCAATGGCCGAGTACCGTCTCCACTTGGCCTCAGCATGCGTGCGTGGCGGAGTTATCAAGCTGTTATCAAGTCACGCTGTTATCAAGTCGTACTGCCTCAACAGAAGCCAGTTCGCCCAGTATCAGTTCGACAACTATCTGCCGGAATTCCCGGTGCCCCGAGCCCAGATTGCTTTACGCATGTCGTCAACGCTTACATTTGCATCCTGTCTGATCATCTCTAATCATAATTAATTATTCAAGCTCAGCGCAAAGGAAGGTCAAGAAATACTGGCATTAAAATCTTTTCTCAAATAAATTCAAATAATTAAAGGTCACGGTACGAGACCGACCGTTCCGGAAATCTGCGCTTGTTATGACTTTCTAGACACAGACACATCAGCGTAACCGATGGACTATTTTGGGTCTGTCGAATATTTTTAGTGCTATGTGAATAATGCCTGCAAACCTGTCTTTCTGTATTTTTTTCTGTGTTATTTCGCATGAATTACCTGTACATAGAGCAGAAATATGCAGAGCGAGAATATTTACAAGTAGCTTATTTGATTACTCAATACCGCGCTTTACAAAGCCTCTATCGTAATGTATAATATTAACATACTACGCGGTCATATTCATGTAGCAAATGAGTCATTTGAAAAGAGTCACAAAAACATGAGTCACAAAAAATCTCCAAGTTTTGCCTGTCTCTAAGTCTGTGTGAGAAACTGAGCGCAATGCGAACGTACTGCGGCCGCAATCTTGAAGGGTAACAATATTACGGAGAATAGTATGACCTTATTTTACATGTGCTGTCAGAACCTGTTTAGGTTGACTCGTAAACACAATGACGATTCACTCAGGGATCACATTTTCTGGCTGAGAAAGCCTTGTGCAACTTACCCGCCTGCCGGTTTCTCCATTTTCTGATTCAAGCGGACCATTACAGTATTCTATCCAAACACTGTCAATACCGCTTAAAACAGAAAACGTGAAGAGTCTTCATGTACAAAAACTTTCAATGTGAGAAATACTAAGGATATAGTTATGCAGCATTCATCATGGAAAGTTGGAAACATAGGGACAAATTTTGTGTCTGTAATGGCTACTATGCTAACTAAGGTTCTTAGCAACGGCATTTTTACTGTCAGTAGAAGACCATTCATTATTATCGACCAGTCAGTTAGCGAACAGTCATCAAAGGTTCAGAATACACCACAGTATCTTATTCAGCAGAAATATAGATCAAGATTCAAGAACAACCATACGCACGTGTTTAATATTGTTTATCTTCCTTACGAAATATTTTTTGTCTTCCATTCAGATTGGTTTCAATACAAAAATACTTCATGTACACCAGAATACGCCGCAAAGAAAAACCTGCAAGGGCAGAAAAACTGCGGGACTGCATCGTCATTTGTCTGGCACGGAACATCAGACAGACGCAAGTAATGCTTTTTTTCCGGCTCGTCCGGTGTTTGTGAAAGATGGAGTTCGATCTTGAGTGTGTGCAACATGATTGCAATGCCAAACATGAACACTAGATGATGCGGTATTTTTGAATGAACTGACACTGAGGTCAGGTCTGTAAGCGTGGACGTTGCGTGCGTAGGCGTCCCCTTCTACGTGATTCCACCACAATTATCACAGGAGAAACGTACAACCTCACAGACCACCCAGTGAGAGCAGAAGACACAGATGTGCCCATACTGCACAATAAAAAAGGACTGGGAGATAACATCATCCGGCACACGAAATGCTCCAATTATATGTTACTGCTTCTGGAAGTTGCTATCAGGAACACGCGACAACTCTTGGTGCCAGTTACGTTCGGACAAACTCGACGTCCAAGAAACACGAATGGATAGCATCCTTATACGGATATAAGAACGACAAACTTGGTGCCTTTACAAGGATGAACTTTACCCAATCTTTGTATGCAGGGGTAATCCGGAATACTCCGCGTTTGCATAATATGGTTTCTGGAGCAAGCTTACTCTGTTTATTTATCAGACTGTCAGCGAAGTGCACGACTTTTCAATCTGCCTTTCGATTTGGACCCGGAAAGCCTGGTACAAGAGGGGCTACTCCGCAGCCCTTTGATGGGGGTTGCTCGGTCACTAATGGCGGAATACTCGGTCACTAATGGCGTAATACCAGGGCACGGAAATCCCTCAGCGTTTTGCTGTAACAAGAAAGCGCTGAGTCCGTTTCTGAACGGAATCGAGTAAGCCGCAAGCATAATTTCGGCTTCTAATTCCCGTTATGAAAGCCGTTGTTTCAGGAATCAATGATTGTGCTGTTCGAACAGACTCTGCCTCTGCTAACTGCTAACGACAGCTAATTCGACGCATGCGCTCAAACCATCCCGAGGGTTTTCTGACGAAGGTTTTGTTAATAACCTTGATAACACGTTCATCAGGGTAACACATCAGTCTACCGAGTAGGCGCCGTTCTTCAGTATTCTTCTTGTGATGCGGTTATTATGGTAGAGGTATCTGCTCTTAGACCTTATGTCGGAAGTGCCCAAAGCTGACGAACAGAAAATGGACGAGGCGTGGAGAACATTCACGCCGATGGAAAGAATCCCTGCTTTACAGCGCTGGATAAAGTGCCAAAAAAAGCGCCCACAGACGTGGATTGGCTTAAGGGGATTACGTTTCTTGATAGCAACGAGTACTCTTGCGTTCAGTTCTCATTAGTATTTAACACACAAATCAGAACAAAAATGCATTGTTACTGGGGTTTGCTTTCTTCGCTTTGATTCCTAGTTTTAGCAATCACATTATTAAGGAAGAGTTGGCGCAGTATAGCAGAAGAAGCAGAAGAATTCTGTTGCACTCTGCAAACGCTCCCTAACGATTTTGAACATTCGCCAACTCTCAATCAACCTGCGCCTTCCTATTCTACGGCCTGGGCGCGGCGGTAGCGGAGGCCATGAATGGCCCATAATGGGCCGTTACAACTGGACATCCGCAAATGACGTCCGCGGCGCATCGGGGTATGTTTTTCGTGTCTACAGAAACAAGCCGCATCCTTCGTGATTGTCAGTTGTCACAAGGATCACCCGCAGCGACCAAACCAGCCGAAGTACCCGGAAAAAGAGATGACACCCCTGCTAGCCAAACAACCTGTTTCAGTGGTGACCTCAAATATGTCAACCCTCAAGTTCAAAAAGATTCACCGATAACAACATGGAAGAATGGAAGAGTTTGTCGAAACAAGTTTCGGAAGTTCTGAAAATCAATTCAGATGACGATTCGCCGGACCTGGACTGGCCTGATTAGCTGTGTATTTCGAGTGAAGTTTTCAGATGATAGTCGTTCAATCATCACTCTGACGTGTTCCGCGATACTGTCCCCGATACATCCTGTGAAAACCCACAGAACAGATTCCGTTCTGGCACACTGTATCGAAGAAGGGTGCTACAGGAAGCGGAGAAAAACTCCTTCAGAAACGGCTAGAAAAATCGATGTAGGCATCATGCAGATGGCAAAACCTTATCTTCCTGAGCCGTTTAGTTCCGAAACCATGCTTGATCGTGACATCGATTTTTTGGAAACCAAATCCATCAACACATAGTACCGCATGCGGAACAGAAAGCGGCTCTCGATGACGTTTAATATGTAGACAATTCACAGTAAATGGGTGGATCCATATTTTATTGGTGACGGACGGGTACCCAGGCCTGGTGTAGAAGCGTAGCAGTGGGCCAGCCAATTTTTTAACTCAATAAAGGTCAGCACAATATGTACAGACTAGTAAGCTAACTCCAAAAGTTTCAAAAAAGGTGGAAAACTATTGAAAAGCTGAACAACTCATCTGTAGTTCCATTTTGTCAACAGATGTTCGCAGCTTACCCGTGCTCGCATTTCTGTGGCAAAAACATAAAACAACGGTTATGAAATTTCGTATAAACGTGTTTATTGCTGTACCATAGTATTACATGCATACACACGCACACCATTAGAAAAACGAAATCAAATTCAACTGAGA
>JAQGAU010001202.1:0-20667 GCA_034698045.1 Paramacrobiotus richtersi | reverse complement strand
ACAACACCCTTGACTTTGGATGTCACCGTGCTCTCCACGTTATCAAATTCCTGATAGCCCTTTTTATAGAACATCACCACTCTGCAATGGATAAGGAAAATTAAATTCATTCAGATGTCTGGTCGATCAGTCGTAGAGTCTTCGACGAAGATAAGTGGATAAGAATGTATTGTCGTGATTTTCGGTGGTTAAAAAGCACGGCGGCATTAGTCGCCCGTTGCTTCAGCAGGATCAGCATGAGCAATGCAAATTACATACGTCTTTACGTTGTTCTAACACTTAATACGTTTTTTAATTTCCCTGACCTTCCTGCTACTAATTAAACAACAAAACATGATCTTAAATTAAACATTTCTTCAATATATTTCCTTAATACTTTAAAATACATTTCTTTAATATCTTAAAAAAAATTTTATATTAAAACACAATAACTGAAAAAAAATTAAGTTCATCAAATTTTGTTGGCAGTTGAGAGGCTGCTCGTTATAAAAGCCACCGCTTTCCGGAGAATTAATTTCATAGTGAAAAAGCGAACGCGAAACAGGAACCGCAAATAATAACAATACGGCACTTCAGTTTTCGCAAAGATCGCAAATAAATTATCGCTCGGTTCAAATTACAACAAATATAGAAAAATGTGTTTATGATCACAATCCATTTACATTAAAATCGTTAAAATCGTCAGACTACCATCAAAATTAATCACGAAATAATTCCACACGTCAACATTTCGAATAACGCGAACTTCCGCCACTTCGTAAGAGAGACATCCGCGCAAAAGTCATCCTATTAATTATTACGTATTCTACGTGCGTCATATATATAGTTTAATCGCCCATCCGACTAGGTAACTATACCCCGTGAGAATAATAAATAATTTTCATGAAACATTTTACCAGCCAATCGAAAGCATAGTAAAAAAGTATTTCGGTGGATATAACAAATAGTCGTTGAGTCATAATAATAATATAATAAAACAATATAAAAATAAAATACATAAAAATAATATAACAAACGGTCGGTGGGTCATAAACAGTATCATAACAAAAGATTCCATAAATTTATTGCAAATACTTCATACGATTATTTTACAGCTTTACATATTCTGTATCATTAATAAAAGTAAATATTCTGAAACACACGAAATATATTAGCTAAAATTAATCACGAATAAAATCTGCCTCTAAAACTGAGTGAGTTTTCCGAAAATTCAGAATTTGCGAAACGAAGGACTTTTTTTCAAATAACAATTTCGTAGATAAATCTGACGATGTCAACTTCCCGTAGGAAATACGAGTCACAGATGGTAGATTACGATGACTTACCCAATAATGTATGCAATTATGACCAGCTGAACTAATCTGTAGAGAATTCCAACCTTGAAACTGCGAATGTGGACGATCTTCGGTGTGTCATACCTGGAAAAAATGATCAAAGTTTTCTTCGATTGTAAAGTTCAAACACTGTCAGAAAGGAAGATCTACACTAGTAAACTTACTCGAAAAATCGACCACAAATTCTCGAACAACCCATCGCGACGCCAGCCATGCTGAAAAGCAAATCCGAAAATCCACGATCTCACAGTAAATTTCAAATAAATTCCTTGTTATTCAGTGAATGCTCATTCGGTGTGCGCCACAATGCAGGCTGATCACGGAAGAAGGAATTGTGCAGAACAGCGAAAGTGAAGAGAACCGTACAATGATTCACTTTCCAGATTTACAACGTGATCCAAGCATGTGGAAAGCTGGCTGGTGAAAGCTTTCGATAAATGCTGTTATCGCTATTCCTCGAAGACAAGCTTGGACACTGTTAACGTGATAGAAGCAGCACTTTTATAGCCAATAACTTCATTTAAGGGGGGCGAGACATATGCCGCCATTTGGAAAAGCGAAATTTGCAGATTTGTTTATTACGGTTATCGAAAAACAATCCAATGGAGATCGGATTCCACAAAAACGCGATAGCACTTCTGCTGATTACGCAAATCAGCAGCGTGCAGTCAACTGGTCGGGTAGCGAGGCGAGGTAATTCCTATCTTTTAACAGTAATCAAAGTTTTTCTCTGCCTGCAGCCGCCCGCATCCGTGTTTGGTTCAAGGAACCACTAATACCATTTCCGGCATTTCGTGATGATACGCCGTTTTCTCTGTAACTTATGGTACGTCATCGCGGTTTACGATTTTGTTCAGCCTGAGCCTGCCATAAAAACTGTTGATTTCATTTTGAGAAGGTACTCGTATAGTTGCAGTTTTTTTTCGGTTTTGTGGTAAACCGTAAAACAAGTGAAAAAATCGAAAATTGGATAGCAGAATTTGTTGAGAACACGGACTGGAGAAATAACTGTATGACTTGACTTTTCATCTCGTACGGCTGAAACACGCGAAATGGATAAAAACGACAGTAAGTTGGATTTGCTGTTTGCAAAAAAAAGAATATCCTCAGGACACGACCATCATCACTGAGTTTTTTTTTACAAAATGAACGAAACCCTCTTGCCACCAGGTCCGTCAACGGCCGTTCCCGTCGTCAGCGAGAAAATTGTGGCGACCCAACCAGATCCCTCGGACGGTTCTTCAGAATCCCAGAAAGCGGAACCCGGCGCACAGTCTCCCGCCGACTCAAGGAAGGAACATCAAAACGACAGCTGTACGCACGATCATCACGGTCACGATCATTCGCACGATTCCGAGGATGGTGTCGGCCATACTCACTCCCACTCGCATCACGGTCGCGCGTCATTCAGTCCGGAAGAAGAACTGGAAGAACGGCAGCATTTTCAGATGGTCACGTCCGCTGTTCGATACTACAGGTGTAATATAATTTTCCTGATTTTTTCCCTTTTTTTCAACACCGGTTTGGTCGATTTTTCGTTAATATGACAAATTTTATTGCTTATTTATTGTTATTTATTGCTTAATCGATCTTTTTTCTTTTGCAGAACCCACGCCATCAAAAAGATTGCTCGCCAACGCAACAACTATCAGGCGTTGACCAAGTCACAAGGCGATCGTCTGCCCCATTTTATGGACCATTTGGAAGCGTTACGGCAGTGTGTTATTGTAAATCAGCAGTTTCTTGACAAGATTCTCGTGCAGACGCCCTTTGACAGCAGCTTTGTCGGTTCAGAGAATGACGCCAAGCGGTCCCATCCGGTTGGCTCATTCCACATGGATAAAGTCCATACGACACTGCGAATGTTTGTCCGGGATTGGAGTCGGGAGGGCAGTGGGGAGCGGCAGCAGGCGTATGATCCGCTGATTGCGGCGGTCGAGAAGTATTTTCCCAAAGAAAAATGGTAAGAAAAACTAAAAAATGGAATCATTATTGAAAATGCTAAACAAATTATGGAAAAATAATTAGCGCGTTTTTCATGATAATAACTGTCTGCAAAACAACCTTCTTTACTCTGCTGCAAGAACATACAGAACTTCCTGGAATAGTTCACGGTTTGTTTTTAAAATTCAGGACCCGGAAGTGAGGATTGAACCGTATGTCCCTTGTGAAAAAGTTGTTTTTGTATAAATTGTAATTATTATGTCAGTTTTGATCTGGTTTACTGCTGTACCTAATCTGATGTGAGAAATCATTAGTTTTAGTCATTGTGGTTCTAGTGATGTAACTCAAATTCAAATCTTGAACCCGGGAGCCGGACTGGGTCGATTGTCCTGGGAATTGGCACGGCGGGGCTACACGAGCATTGGAAACGAGTTCTCGCTGTACATGCTTTTGGCCTCGAACTTTGTTCTCAATTGGTAAGTGATTCTTTCGGATTTCCTTCCGATTTTCGAGTTAACTTTTTGTAGTTAGGCATTTTAGTTTTGCAAAAAGTACGTTTTTGGCAGTGGCGATTCTTCTGGGTAGAGCGGATCAGTAAAATAGTTTTTTTTGCGCAGCTGCTAATTTCGACAATAGGATATAGTATTTATTTATTTATAGCATTATTACTTTATTTTATTTTAATTTTATTATTTATTTATTTAGTTGTTGTTATTTTAATTTTATTTAGGGAACTTAGAGTAGATTAACTGATTAAAAAACTGTAAACTCGGAGATTCTGAAGGCTTATTCAGTAACTAAAACTTGCGTATGTTGTTCAGTTGTCAGGAAATCGATGGCTACAAAATCTACCCCTGGATCGGCCATGCATCCAACAATCTCTCATCGGCCAACCAGATGGTCGGCGTCAGCATCCCCGATGTCAGTCCCTCCGACCTACCCTCCGGTCACAGTTTCGGCATGGTAGCGGGAGATTTCTTGGAAGTATTCGATCGCAACGAGACCTGGGATGCTGTAGTCACGTGCTTTTTTATCGACACCGCCCGAAACATTTTGGACTATGTGGAGCATCTGTGGCATCTTCTCAAACCGGGCGGGTACTGGATGAATCTCGGGCCGTTGCTGTATCATTTTGCCGATGTTCCCCATGAATCGTGTCTGGAATTGACGTATGAACATGTCAAAACTGTCATCAGGAATACCGGATTTGAGTTTCTTGTAAGTGTGGTTTTTTTTGGTGTTTCTGTGCGTTTTTTGTTTTAACATTTAAGAAACTGGTAAAAGGAACAACGAGATTATTATTTATTATTAATTTATTAGTATTATTCATTTATTATTATTTGTTTTTTAACTTTATTAATATTTATTAACAGCATTTGCACTTTCCTCGGTTTTTTCGTTATTTTCGGTGATTAGTTTTTTTTATAAAACGCCATTTTTTGTATCCCTTCAGCAAAAAAACTTGGAATTGGTAGCAGCCGATTTTTGCGAAAATTGTTATTAGTTCGGCGTGTTGAAATTATTAATAAATGTTATTATTTTGATTAACAGGAGGAAAAAACGGATATTCCTTGTTCATACGTGCAGAACCCGTTCTCCATGTTGCGGTCTGAATATCGCTGCGTTTATTTCGTCTGCCGGAAATCCAGCAACGAAGCTGCATATGTTGACGTCAATGGAAGCTCACTGTCGTAGAGAATTTGTGGTAGAATCTTTTTCTTGTGATATTTAATATTTGCCTGCAGGAAAACCTGCAAAATCTGTCTTTGACTACATTTTGCATCAGCTTGTTTGACTTGTTTATTGTAAGGTTTTTGTACACATGAATCGTAAACAGATGTATAAATGAAGATGTAAAAGGCAAAAAAACTGGGAAAGAAAGTATCACAATTTGCAAGGAAAATGGATACTGACAGGAACTTTAAACTGATATAAAAAAATTACAAAATCCACCAGAAAAAATATTCATAAATTCATAATAAAAGCAAAGATAGATTTGTAGGAACTATCATGCGAAATAACAGGAAATCAAAAAAATTCACTTATCTCCCACAAACCCTCGAAAACGTGGCTCCCAGAACAAATTTACGGCGATTTAGGGACTTCGCTCCGTTTAGCACTGGGCTCGAATTTCGCCATCAAATGGCGCTGGTAATCCAGATCCGTCACCCAGCTGCGATAGGCACTGGTGTACTCCTTCTCCTTGAACTGTTTGATCTTGTACGCGCGTTCCTGCATGCGCGTCAACTTATTCTGAATCACCGTCATATTCTGTCGAATACTCCGGAGTTTCTCCAGATATTTCTTGGCTCGCTCCGCCTCTGCGTCGAGATTGAAGGTGTCGCCTGCATCTGCGAAACGCCAGTTGATCTCGGACAGGCTCTCCAGTATCACGGACTGATTGGTGTGGACCTCGGCGAGGCGGACGCGGAGATCCGTGTTATCGTCGTGGGAGGGAAGACGTTCGTGGGTTGTTGCGGAATTCGTGGGTCCCTTGGCAGGCACGGTTTGAGTTGAAGATGCAGTGGGAGATGCGTCCATGCTTGAAGAAGCAGAAGTACCGATCGGACGAATATAAAATCAGTCGAATTAAAATCTTAAAGGGTTCACAATTTTTCAGTTTCTTACTGTAACTTGTTACTTGTTAGTAAAATTAATAAAATAATCAAGATCGCATGTCTTTTACTTTAGTCAAGCTTCAGATCTGCATTAATAATAAATAATTTTAGCAAAATTCAAAATTCCAATACTGAATACAGTCGTTTTTAGTACACTTCAGTAACGCGAGGAGGATGCCGTAATAGAGGACGACGCCCGTTGGCGGCTGGTGGTTGACGCTCGCAAGCGGTCAGCGGATGTTCGGGTGTTCGCGATGCTTTCGGCCGCTGGTCTCGATTGTCCCGCCGCGATTGTCTCAGCTATCGGTGGTACCGTCACCATAGCAGAGACAGTTCTCTTGAATCTATCTTCCCGCCGATTACTAATTTACTACAGATAGATTCGTTTGTTTTTTGACGGCAGCATTTTTCCTGCTTGTTTTGGCTCGATCGATAGGCCAGGTCGTGCCACGTGTGTGACTACAGATTTGATGCGGTGCGGTCCATTACGTATAACAATAAAAAATTACTTTTTGGTGCTTCTGTCGGTTTCGCCGTCATTTTTGGTCCACATTCCTAGACAGCAGAGTGCCTGCGGTCCCCGACGGTGGCCGACCCCGAGGAAGATTTAAATTACATTTCATGTCATATTGGTATGCTTCATACCTTCCTCGAAGCATGAATCATGGTAATAATCATGGAAATTTCTGCTTGTTCATTTCCTAGAGCGGTAGTCTATTGATTTGCTAATTCGCAAGTTTCGCAACCCTTTACAGTGGCACCTCGATCGAATCAGGTGAGAGTCGCGAGACAGTCGTCTGCCAAGGGGCAGATGGCTTTAAATTACTTACGCACCTCGTTAACCGGTTAAACCATCACCACAATATCAACTATTTTAGCTGCTAATTGCTAAACACCCTAATTGCAATTTTCTAGCTTTACGCAGTTACGCCCCTTGCGAACACAGCTAGAATACAGCTTTGCGCAATCTTTTCTCCCCAGAACAATGGTTGGGCACGCCATAGAATGCACAGCCAGTCAGTCACTCGGAAGAGAAGCACGTAGCTAACGTCTGGAATACCTGAACCGCCGCATTTAAGTTACGGTACAGTCGAACAGTAAATGGGGATATGGAGCTCCCGTTTCTGAAATGTTTTATTTGAATTTGTTGTGGATAGCTGAAAGTCATGTATCGGTCGGCCAATCGCTTCCGTAGTTCACACTTTCTTGAACCTACTTCGCGTGAGAGTGAAATCTGACAATATCGAAGTACAGATAATATATTATTATGCCAAATATGTCGTAGTATGCTTGCAGCAGTGGCTAATGATAGTGGAAGTAGTACTAGTACCAGTTATGTATTACTCCTACAACTTTGTAAATCGGTTTAGCATAAGAGGCTCGTTTCATCGGAACGCACAGGAAGTACTGATAGATCGACGATCGATATGTCCGCTACATACAGATAATACTTACTAGATTTTCACGTATTCTTTCAAGTATCTACAGTTTTCAGGATATTACTACCGCTGCAAGACAAAAGCGGTATTTCTGCCACGCAAGCGCTTTCACGCCGGTATCTGAATGGCGGTGATTTATACTATAATATTATGGTAATTTGGTTACGCAATTGGGACGACGACATACATGCTACTTGAAAGGTAAAGAAGTGTCATATCTCATACGCGGGTCGATATCTCTGTAAAGGTCATTCGGGTTGGAGAAAGTCACGTGAGTCTACATACTCCGAAGCGTCATCATGTTAAATAATTATACACCATCCTGCGAATGGATCTCACGTGTTGATGAATCCTAGAAACCATCGTGCCAGTTATGACTAAATACGCAGTGGGTGCGTGCATTGAAGTTCTGGGTACAGTACCTTGCAAACGGAAAATGACAATAATTTTCGGAGTGTAAATGCTATACTTGTATGCGTGCATTAAGTGCTGTTTGCAGTATCTTGCAAACGGAAGGTCATAATTTTCGGAACATAAATAGTATGTTTGTATGCGCGGATGTGCAATTAATGGGTGTACCCTGATGTACTGACATAACACAGATTATTGCCTCATTGGACAGTGAATCGTAAGACAAATACACAGTAAGCGGTGGCGGAAAAATTTGCCGAATGCTGTTAACATCCGTTGCTCGTACATTCCTAGTACCGTTGTATGTATCGAAACAGCACCGCTACGTATAAGTACTTTCCCGTTACTCACTGTACCATAATTATGTACAATTGCACCTTCAGTGGTTATACGGTGCACAATTAATTAAGGCTTTTGAGTACCTTCGTTGCTTCGTACGATCACATAACTCACATGATTTCTTCATTCACAAATGTGATTGTCCGATAGAACAGCATATCCTCCGGGAAAATGAACCATCTCGAGGTAAACAAGTTGCGAGCTCAACACGGTTTTTTGTTTTTTTCCAACATGAAGCTGTCACACTGTTTTCTCTCCGACTGCTCGACACCCCAAATACGCTGCACATAACTTTCTTATGAACTGCAATCGATACAGTCTGAGAAAATAATACTGATACCGTTTTTTGACGTTTTCGTCCGATTCAGCACACGTTAATTGTGATACTGATACCAACCAATGGTTTTGGATTTTTGGACTGATAATATTTACATTCACCAGCTGTTTTACGATACTCGAATGCATCTATCCATACTTTCGCGAAGAATCGCTCAGGACAGAGCACGGGATATTTCCCCCAATCCGAATCATCGGGCAAGTTCAACCAATCAGAACTCGCAAGCATCCTCACCCAGCAAGAGTCGTTTTACATTTCCGCCCAATCAGAACGCCGAAAAACGTCCCATCACTCAGAATTCCGATGCGAACGTTGGGAAATCTCCAACCAGTCAAAATTCCAAATTGCATTCCCTCGCTACCGTCGGGATTGTCCAGAGTCAACAGGAATCTCTTAGAAAAAACCCGAAAGAGTCAGCACAAATTCCTACCAAGAAGCCGCAGTTTATCCGCATCACACCTCCTGATGAAGAAGATAACGAGGTATCAGAGTTAACCGGTGCAGACGAGCTGTCATCCTCCCTAACCACAAAGTATTTGAGTCCAACTGGACGACCGTTGACTCCCATCCTGAAATGCCCTTCTCCATCATTCCGCGAATCTGACGATCCCAATGACGAAGAAATTTCTCAGAAAAAACCCGAGATAAGTAAAAGAGTCTCTTTCCCCAGTGAGCTGCAGCGCTACCGCAAACCCACCCATACCCAAGAAACCGAGGAGCATCAGACCAATCGGAATGAGATTCGGATGGTCCCCACACGGAATCCGTTTATTCTGAATGGCTACCGTCAACGGACCAACACTTGGGAGGAGACACCGACACACAGTGCTGCTCAAGAGTCGAATCAGCCCAAGGATGGGGTTAAGGCGCTGATGGTCAACCTGAAAAAGATGTGGCACGATCAGAAACGATTGACGGAAGAAGAAACCAGAAGGAGTAGGATTCGAGGACAAGCAGAATTTGCCGGGCATAAAGCGCATTCCAACGGTGGGGAGTCTAGTTGGAAGCCGATATTGAAAACGCGCCCTCGAGCTACCAGCACTCAGAGGTCGGTCTAGGGAAAAAAAGAAACTATCTATGTGCATTGTATTCGTGGTACGTTTTGCTGAGAACGCACTGCAGTTGTAACTGCATTTTTGCAGTTACGATCTGCGTGACAACAACAGGTTTGGCCTGATATACTAGTAAGTTTATATTATTATCAATCTTGATGTTGCTAACTTGTTAAGTGCTGTATACTAATTTTAACAAAATTATGCATATAACATGCACTTTTATATTTAGATGTACATTATTGCAAAGGTGTACAATTGTGAGCATATACAGACAGAAGAGTTGTGTATTTTTTGTGCCTTTTGATTTTGCGTCAGTCGGTACGTCTTCACGACTGTTTGACGCTTGGTATTTTAAACTATAGCGAATAAAGAATGTGAGAGTGTCGAACCTGCCTTCGGCATGTGAGCGATTTACTCATGTTTTCAAGAATAGCTGCTGCGGTTATATCTGCAGACACGCATATTCGCCCGCTGGGCCAAATGGGAATATGTTCCGAGTTTTTTCAACGCTGATACTGTAGTGTATCATGCACTTTTCTAAGGGAGCGGTTTGATGTTCTAGGTAAGGAGCTTCCCTAGTGTATAAGTTTATAACAGGGGTACTAATGTATAGTGCATACAATATGAATAATCTGTTTACTACGGCCCGAACACGAGAATCATGTGACGAATTTTTATGCACTGTGTAGAGTGTGCAGACACAACCGTTTTATATAATACAGTATGTATAGTATTTCCACGTATATACCATGGGTACACAGTGGTCTTTCTAGCTGGACGTTTTGATGCACTCGCCGGAAACGATGGACATTTTCATGGGTGGCACATTAGTTAGGTTTTTTTTGCGAAAAGTACCAATCTGATTTGATTTTTGTTCAAGTACGTACGGTACTACCATACCTCGACTAATCTCTTTGAATTTAACAAGGTCACAGCCATTCCAAACGATGGGTACGCCTGCAGAAACAATGAACGAAATAATAATGATTAACGCGATGATTGAACTGCGGAAAGTGTACTTGAACCAAAAGTGCCCGTCGGTGCCCATATTAATTGTAAACATCCTTCAAGAATGCTATCGTGACTGCCATAATATTGCGCATGCATCGAAATACGGCCATGCAAGTCTACATGTGTACCTAGCTACAGTCATTAAATCACAAACATTCTTGTTGTCATAATAATAACGCCATAATAACGGTTATGCAATAATGCTGACTTTATTCTTAAAATGACCACGGAACCCGGCGACTATTTTTCTTGATAGCTTGAGGCCCAGAAAAGATCTTCTGGTGTCTTTCCTCGCGTATCTCAAGCGATATCAGAAGTACACCCAAATTTGACAACTGGCACTGGTTTTACGGAGGACTGAATCCTGAATCTTTCTTTGAAACGAATGACCTGGGCTCGCTAAAGATCCTGTGGATTTTGTCTCTGAAACCCGGGACAGAATTAGCATATCGCCCATTGCACAGAGTCATTAGTTTCTTGCGGCCATAATTTATGCGACTTTTGTGTCAATATATTCCATCGAACTTGATACTGTTTATTTGCCGGCGTTTACAGACGATGAAACACCATCCCAGAGCAAAAATTATACTGCATGAACCATTGCATAAGTACTTTGATTGCGCATTTGCCGTTGGTCATACTTAATCACTTGTACGCGAATGACAGCACAAACTGGAGTTTTCCAGTGAACGGGACTTAACGTCTACGCTGCTGTGTGAAACGGGAATTTCCCTTGGGCAACTACAGATATGTATGTATAGCTCCGGTACACCATGAAAGCGCATATAGGTACTGCCACACCTGATTGTGCGTTATATTGTCCTTCACATTACACACACGTCAAAAATACTCATGGATTGTATTTCCGGTGTGGCTGAATTCAAGTTCAATGATCAGGAATCATCCAAATAAAACATGCCAATCATTGTGTTGGAGTGTATTAACACCTGAACCTCAAAGCCCGTCGCATGATCGCTAAACCGCGATATTATGCACTAATTCGGTTCAGTGCAGCTGATGCCGAATAAAATAAAAGTCTTTCACGATCTTGTAAACATTTCTAGAATACATCCGAAGCGGCGCAAATTATCCATCTTCACAATGTGTCAAAAAATACATTTGAAAATCTTTTCCGGTATATTAGCTGTACTGATCGTTTCCTGTGTTTCTGCGGTGCCAAACATCACAATCATTACCGTGATAATAGGCACCAACGGCATGTACGGATTGTACTCATCCGGACCAGTGTTCGAAGTGGCCTTCGATACAGTCTTCAATAAATATCCGGCACTGGCGCCGCATGTCCGTTGGCACAAAGTGTACAGTGACAAAGCCGTGGTGGGATGTGGAGACGCCGGTGACATGATGCCGGACATGGCGGGACAGATCATCAAGATTGTGGAGGAAACCCAAGGATTCGCCTTGTTACTTTCACCAGGTAAACGAAAGCACTGGATCTGCCAGCCTTGAAACTAATTTTATCTGCTGTATGAGTAGTCGATTATTGGAAAAACCAATCGACAGTGTAGTTGAGAAACTCATGATGATCTAACGCTTAAAGACAGTCAAGTCATAGAACATCTTCGTGAACGTCTTATGCCAATATCCGTACTGAAAACTGCGGTTTTCTTTGTCCGTCGGCAGTTTCCGAGAAAATGTTCAGTTCTGGTGTAACTGTATCAGCAAATACGTTCTGCTCTACTTATTTTAAAATTAGTCATTAATTAAAGCTTGTATTGATACCTCATCAAGTGCGCCGACCTGTGAAATTCATTAACAGGGTGCAGCTTGGAGATGATCACCCTCGGAGATTTTGCGAGAGGTAAGATTACCACCTGCTCTCTGTTGCGTCATTTCGCTCCTTTACTACAGATTTTGTCACTGATCTGGCTTGGGCTGACTGTTTTTAGAGCTGGACGTTCCGCTTCTTACCAGGTTGGTTTTTATTGCGGCAGCCACGCTGTTTACGTTTCTAAAGACAATTACAGAAGTCAAAAAAAAATACGAATTTTCTATTGTTTTTTACCCAACAATGCACTGATGGCACAGGTTGTCACCAGAAATTTCGAGCTACCTTAAAACAACAATATCTGTTTATCATAAATTATAATCACTGGCTGTAAGCATATATAGGAACATTATGTTGGGCAACACGGTGGCACTGTGAAGTTAGCGAGAAGTCCGTAAAAGCACGGTTTGTTGGCGTTTCAGACACCGTTTTTTTGCCTCAATTAGCTCCATTTGCTGAATATCATTCGAACGATCACGCAAGCTAATCTAGACGTCTCCACAAAAATTAACATAATAATCGTGTTATGCTCACTCGGATCATTAATCAATACTCCAAGCGTGTCACAGTCGAGATACGTCGACACAGTTGTCACTAAATTCTCATCTCCCCTGACAAACAAAACAGAGTCTGAGCTTTAAAAAAGTTTGAATGATTTTGAAAGCCATTTTGGATGATTGTAGCGCACTGCAAGATTATTGAGATATGTACGTTTTCTCATTTCAGCACATCCGCTGATCAAGCCTTGTCCAACCGGAAACGCTACCCGACAATAACAACTTTCAGTTCGGCTGGACAAGGCCAATGCTCAAAGGCTATTCGAGAGTTTCTGCGAATGTTCAAGTGGACAACCGTCACGGTTCTCTGCGATGACCTGTCGCTGTATCCCAGCGCGGCAACCATGTATATCGTTGCTTGTCGAGGATTTCAAAGTGTTCTAACAGAGTTTCCTGGAGAATTCCAAATGTTTCTGGAAAAGTTTGATTCGCGGTACAACCCGGATTTTACAAGCATTCTCCTAAGAGCAAAATCACAAAGTCGAAGTACGCTTTGTAATGTACATGGACCGTGTATTGTGAACTTCAGTGCTGATTTTCTGTGATATTCTCTAGTTTTGCTTGCTGGAACCAACGCAGACATCATGGAAAATATACTGGTACTTGTGGAAAAAATATCAAATTTTAGCAAAAGGTCATATGATACCGCTTGTTTTACTCGAAAATTGCTTAACCTGTGACGTTGACTTATAAGTAGTAACTACGTTATTTTCTTCTTGCAGCTCGTTGCACGGAAATTAAACATGACAGGAAGGGAGTATGTGAGTAGCCACAAAGGCAAAAATTCAATATGCAACCTGTATACACAATGATCGTGAGCAATACTGCTCAGTAATCAAGATCGAGCACCATATGCGTACACAGATTAATAATGACCAGCTAACGCTGAAGAGGTCGTTAAAAGAGGATAATGCAGTTCACTGAGTTCAACTGCACATTTATGGAAATAATCTATTTTTCTGTTCAAAGCTAAAGCTAGCATTCATAGTTTTTCATTTCCGAATGCATGAGATATCGATTTTCCTGTCTTGTCATTCATAATAAACAGCTGCTCTAGGTCTGGCTTTATCAACAATCCATCCAAGTGCCGGAAACAAGTCACCTAACCTGGAGAACGAACTCTACAAGTGATCAGGTAAGTTCCAACATTCTTGTGAACAAATTTCAATAATGCTTATCGTATTTGATAAGTTACGAACTTACGATATGTGCAGCATAAGCGAAAGAATGCTGTCATTCGAATTTTAGGATTCATTGTTTCAAGGCTTCCAGTCGGTAATAGTCATCCGATTTCCTCCTCCAGATTGGGGTTCTTTAGGGAGCTACAACAGTTCTGTTGGAGAAGTGGCAAAAGCGAAATTTAACTACACATATTCTTCTGATTATTATGTGAGTCACAATGGTGTAATAACCGACCATGTTTATAATGAGCGCCATGAAACAGCTGTGCCAGTGTCACGGGTTATTTTACTATAGGAAAACGATATTACACTGTCAGCCTACGAAGCAGTGTTGGCGGGATTCAAGGTGGGCAATATGTCACACTAGTTGTAATGCAAATTGCAGTACAATATGTACTGTCGCTTTAATGAAAATGGATGACACATGTGCAGGTGTTAAACGAGTCCATACCAGACTTGGCAAGCCTGTCGGGTAAAGAGTTTAGCAAAAAGTTTGTCGATCGAACCTTCGATTTTGGATTCCGAGCTACCGTGATTGGAGAGAACGGGATGCGGAACCGGGACACTCATTTTCTTAAGTTTGACACAGAAAGTGGCACGTTTGAGGTGTGTTCCAACACCTTGCTATTTCTTAATTAAACTACCAAATCAGAATGTTCAACAAATGACTGCACTATAGGTGACATGGTATCACACATGGGCGAACAATTCCATCACCGCCGTGTCAACTTTAGCGGATACTTGGTTTGGTGAGAAGATGATGCCTTCCAATACGCCGTCATGTGGATTCTTAAACGATCAGTGCAATCCACCACTGTGTGAGCATGATAGCACAGTTATCTGTGGATTACTGTTAATATATTTGTGATGACCTTAGCGCTGACATTTCCAATCGTGGGTGCGGTCCTATTCGTTATTGTCGTCAGTGCAGCCACCGGGATTCCCTTGGGATATTGGAAATACGTTCGCTATCAGGAACGCTTCTCCATCTGGTGGAATCTGAATGCGGATTTGGTTGTAATTACCACTGCCAATCCGACATTTGGTCAGGTCAAAGCATCCAAAATGTCGGAATTAAATCGAAGTTCGCAGACCAAGTCACATCGCACCCGAAGAATGAAAGACCCGGTGGTGACCTTTGATTCCAAGAGGGTGTGGTCATATAGCAAGGACATTGTGACAACGACTGGGTTACTGACGGCGAACACTAAATTCCGTGAAATTTTAGCTGACGTAAGCAAAAAGCAATTTAACGTTACTACACGGAAATTGCTGCTATACAAATTTAATCCCCAGATGAAGTGCGTTTCACAAGACTACACAAACACTCTGATTGGAGTCGTTGTATCCAGCGAGCAGCTGTCTTTCTTATGGCCATATGGCCGTGGTCCTCTGCGTGTCCTTCTGGACGACAAAGCTAATTTGCTGAATCAGAAGATCCAGATGCGACTGCTGCATGAAATCCTCTCGGTAAATACTCAACGATACAGCATTATTACTTGTTCCAAGGTTTCCCTTTTCAGGGACTTTCTTATCTTCACGCTTCCCGCCTAAAGTTCCATGGCTGCTTGTCATCATTCACCACTCTCCTTGACAGTCGTTTTGCAGTAAAGCTGTCCAACTATGCTTCGAAGAAACTGCTGTCTTCGCTGAACTACCAAGCATCTAATGCCGTTCAAATGGAGCGGTTATGGGATGCTCCGGAACAGCACGCTGGCGTATTCAAAGAGGGCTCTAAAATCGCCGATATCTTTTCGTTTGGAATTGTCATGGGAGAAATCATGACCGGGATGACTCCGTACAGAATCGACCTTAACGACGCCACGGAAATAAAAGGTTCGTTGCAAATAACTTGCAGAGAAAACTGTAGAAACAGTTGTATTCTAGAGATGATACCAAAGTTATCAAGTCGAACAAGGATATCACCCTTTACCCCGCTGGATACTCAAGCGCTTCCAGAGAAATTACGAACGGTTTTAAATGGATGTCTGTCGTTTGATGATATGGAGCGCCTTTCCCTTTCCACCGTGACTTCCAGATTACGAACCTTCGACTCCGGTGTCAGTATAGTTGACGATATCCTTGCTCGCTTGCAAGCCTATTCCGCCCAACTAGAAGCCATGGTGGCCAGTCGAGCGCATGAACTTTTAGCCGAAACGCATAAGGTTGATACGCTTCTTCGTGAAATGATTCCCAGGTATGACCTAAACAGAACATTACATCTGCAGCAAATATAATCGAAGCTTTTTTTGCAGTGTATATGTAGCCAAACTTCGGAACAAGGAGCCGATTCCCGTTGAGCACTACAAACAAGTGACCGTGTTGTTCAGTTCCTTGGTAGGGTTTGACACATTCTGCGTCGTTTCGCCACCACACGAAGTCGTGACCTTGCTGAATACGGTGTATTTCACCTTTGATCAAACCATTCAACGGCATGATGTGTACAAGATCGAAACTATCAAGGACAGCTATATGGTAAAAATATCCCCAAAACAGCAGTCTTGTGAATAACCGTTTGATACTGCTAAAGGTAGCAAGCGGACTTCCGATTCGCAATGGTTTCCGGCATGGAAAAGAAATCGCGGACACCTCGTTGGATCTACTGAGTGTTTGGCATTCGGATGTGCTTTTACTCCATACGAGAACCATGACGAATCTGGATGTTCGGATAGGAATTCACTCAGGTGGGGAATTTTTAATAAAAGTTGCAGATTAGCAGTACATCAAAAGGTCACTTTGTCAAAGTTTCATTATAAAAATTTGCAGGTCCTTGCGCAGCCGGAGTGGTGGGCACTCGGATGCCGAGATACTGTTTGTGAGTTCAACTAGAAAATTCTCTAGAACCTTAAAAACCATTTGTATCTTCACAAACTAAGTTACAAAAACTAACCAACTTCGGTGTCCGTTGTCAAGATTTGGGGACACCATCAATACAGGAAGCCGAATGGAAAGCCATGGAGAAGGTATGTGCTAGAAATCAGTGAATCTGTACTCCATTCGAACAATTCACCATAAATTCTTTCGCCTTACAGCATCGAGAATTCACCTGAGCACAAGTAGCGAAAAGTTGCTGCGATCCGTTGGAACGTATGTCATCGAGCCGAGAGGCACAATTACCATCAAAGTACGAAAAACGGTCCTATAGAACGATCATATCGTGTGCTATAGATATGTCGTATGCTCACAGTGCGCATACTGTTTTAGGGAAAAACCGCAATGATGACGTTCTGGTTGACTGGCTGTTCTGCGGATGCTTAACGCTGTGACCAAAAGGGCGCAGCGACTTTGTCTCGGTCGTGGACTCTTCGTCGTTTGTTTGTTTTTTGTCCCCAACATTTTGCTTCCAGTCACTGTTAGCATACTGTTAGGTGATCTTGTTCTTGTTTGAATGGTTTCGCGGTATGATAAACGGTCATTAAATACAAACGGTAAAAAGAATAAAAATAAATATGGGATGTGTCTCTCAAATGTATTTCAATATTTTTTAAACTGAAATAAATTCTGCACTTGACTGGCGTGTAAAAGCGTTCTCGTAAGGCTTTCCTAGATTCCTGTTCGCATTCCCTGTCCCGAAGTTGCAAAACAAAGCATATCCTCAAGTGGCCGCTAAGTGTTTACCATTCACAGCGTAAAGTATCAGATTTGAATATCCAAGCAATCTGTATCGCTAGAAAAGTAGTGGGTTAGGGACAGGGAAGGTGAAAAACCAAAACTGCATTGCGCAGCAAATGGCGCGGACATTTTTGCACGTTTCTCGTTAAATTTCTACGAACGCTGCGAATAGTTTGTGTAACTGCGGATTGTTACTTGCAAGCGACAGTTTGCCGCTTCGAGTTTTTGTTAGTATTCACACTCGTTTCCTACCGACGTTTACCAAGGATCTACGACCATGAAGGTGTGGATATTGCTTGGACTTTTCATTGCCAGCGGGGCTGCCCTGGACAGTAATGTATCCATGTAAGACAACTGAACTGCATCATTACTAATGTAACAAATCATCCATGGCGTGCTTCGTTCCTCTTTCGCCTCGCGTGGTCGAATGCGTTACTTTCAACCGAAACGTGAATTATTACCTAATTATTTAAATCTTTCAACCGAAACGTGAATTATTACCTAATTATTTAAATCTTCAACCGAAACGTGAATTATTTGAATCTTAATTACTTACGTCAGTCAAAGCTGTATACGAACGGTACAGAAATCACAACGTAAATTGAATAGACTGCGATTTTAAGTGCAGTTTCGAGTACTTGTATGTGTGCCCTTACACATTACACACATACGTTTTGATTTAGACTGCGTTAATTGTGTGAAAGCGGCTGTACCTTTTGGAGTATTTAATTGTTTAACAATATGATCAAAATAATCGTTTTATATGGTTTGTATGATAGCCCTGCTATTGCCGTTTCGGCGAAAGAGTTAGCCTCAAAGCTCCTCGAAGGCAGCAAGAAGATTATCGACAATCCAGTCGCGTATCTCAGCTCACTCGGCGTCAAATGGTTGGACACAAAACACGCCGGCATGCTACCCCAACAGTACATTCCACCGGAACTCCAGGACGCCGTTATTCCTGACGAGTTTGATGCCAGAAAGAAATGGCCAAAGTGTAAAAGTCTGGAGCAGGTCCGTATGCAAGGAGGATGTGGCGCTTGTTGGGTACGTATTAAGTTAGTACTTTCTGGACGACTCTGGTTCATTTTTCCGGGATATTTCGTTATCCAGGCACACACTGTGGTGGAAGCCCTAACCGATCGGTTATGCATTTTCTCCAAAAATCAAGACTTGTTTGTCCACTTATCCGCACAAGATATGCTGACGTGCTGTCCTACATGCGCTACTTGTGGATCTGGATGGTACTTAAATTTCTAAGCTTTTTGCAGTTGTAAATCGAATTTTGAAATAGAAAACGTTTTATTACAAGAAAAGAGTGACCGGTAGTTTATTAATATCACTCAATTAATTTGTTTGAATTACTTGGTTTTGTTGAGCATTATGATATGAACTTGTCTTTTTCTAACGCAACAGCAGAGGTGGCCTTGTGGAAATGGCGTACGACTTCTTCGTCACCGAAGGTGTCGTAACCGGTGGCAATTTTGGCGAAATGCAGGGCTGCATGCCGTATCTTATCAAACCGGCACATGAGGATGACGGAGCGCCGACGCCCACCTGTCTCAAAGGATGCTTACCGAATCATAATCGCATCTACCCGGATGATCGTTATTATGGTACTGGAAGGTTCCTTCGGGTCTTTTGCAATTTGTGTTGTGAGCTTTTCTATAACTTATTTCAGGTGAATCATGGTACATGGTGACCAAGTTCGACAAACGTCTGGAAGTTGTCGATGTGCAGCAAACCCAGCGCGATATGCAGCTGGAGCTGATGACGAACGGATCGATCAGTGTGGTTGTGGAAATGTTTCCAGATTTTAAGAATTTCACTACAGGTTGAAATAATGTGAACAGAATCAATATCTCATGTTTTCTTTAAGTATACTGTGAGACTAAAATTAAACCATAATTATTACTCAGGTCCAGAAATTATTGTTATTAATAATCTACAACGGGCGTACCAATAATTACACTTTAAATTTAGAAAAAGTTGGAAAATGTGCAGAATTATACAGTATGTCGTTTTGTTTCGTGTAATACTGATAAAAATGTTTGTATTAGGAGTCTACGAGCACGATCCTTCCACCGGTGAACGCACTGGTTTCCATGCCATGAAAATCATCGGTTGGGGAATCGACAAGGAATCCGGCAAACCGTATTGGTTGGTGGCCAACTCCTGGGGTAGCGACTGGGGTGACAAGGGATTCGTTAAGATCCGCCGCGGAAAGAACGAAATGAGCATCGAATCCCGTGTCAGCGCGGGAATACCCAGGGTTTACAACAACACAGGACCAGTGCGCACGTACAAAAATGCGATTGAAGCTCTGTATGCTGCTGGGCAGAACATTATCGGTGCTGTCAGTGCCACCGCTCGGGCTTACATTAACATGATGTACGGGTGTGGGCTGAGGAGCGTTGTGGCGGGCTTGCAGGCCGGGACTTCCGGGACGTCGGGAACGTCGGGTACGTCGGGGACCAGTGGAACGTCCGGTACTAGTGGAACGTCGGGGACATCAGGTACGCATGCAACGAGAAATACTAATCGTGTCAGCAGTATATGACTGTTCATCAGCAACTCAGAAACTGCGCAACTAGCAAGACCGCAGTGTAGTGTAGTAGCGCACGATATTGCGCTTAAGGTGCATTAGTAAAGCTTAAAGATCGATCACCGCTCAAATTAATCGGAGAAGGACTGAGCAGGTCTTGAGGTAACGTTTTTGGGTCTTTAGGTTCTTAACATGCTTAGTATTATAATCGTGTCTAAATGGTTCACTTTTTGAATATTAGGCACCTCAGGAACCTCCGGCTCTTCAGGTCCTAGTATGAAGCCAAGCGCCAGCTCCAACACCGGTCTTGGAAGCGTCCTCAGCGACACCATCGGCGTTTACATTCCCGACGTGACGGCTTTCATGTCCGTCGACAATCTCAAGCAGCTAATGGAGCAAAATGCTGCCAATCTCGGCTTGGTCCTTCCGAGTGGTAAAAAGCTGAACATCAACATGACGGAACTGACAATCTGGTTCCGATCCAACGCGAAACAGGCG
>JAQGAU010001201.1:0-20667 GCA_034698045.1 Paramacrobiotus richtersi | reverse complement strand
GCGAAGGGCTCACCGTTACATAAATCGCTGCGGCAGTACTGTGCGGTAAACTTTCGCCAGTCCCATATGCTGTCTGGACTAAAACAAGGAAGGCTGTAAACGCAGTGCACGGCGTTCACATGGACCATCATCTTCCAGAATTAGCAATGCTTTCTTCCTCCCGGACAACCAGGTATGAATTAGAAGCACGAAACAGGCCTCTTCTGCTACATGTCACGAAAACATTAATATTTGTGTGGAAGAAAGGAAATGTTTTTCGAAACTGGTAATCTTGGAACATTTCCAGACATTCGAGCTACTCATCCCAGGCGTACTAATGCGTTGCAATGGGATACCACTTTAGTAAGAACATTTCTTGAAAAGGCACAAGCAGATCGGTACCTCTCTTCTGCCATTAGGCAGTCAACCGGCTCATTTGGTTCGCCGCCCGGGTATAAACATCCTCGGTTCCAGTATGTGTTGATGCTTTCCTCTACAGAAAAACTCTATCAGTTTTAGAATCTCTGAATCTGTACTTTCAATCGAACACATGCGTTGGAAGTCTAGGTTATCTGCCAGCGCAAGCACAAATACAGTACAATACAGTCCCTCCACGGTGCGGTGCGTGGTTTGAATTTCAAGAGTTCATACGAAACAAGGAAACTTAGCTTGACTGCCGCGCGAATCTTACTTATGAGATGCAGAAGCATGGAATTTAGAGCGAGAATAAGGTGCATGTCATTTAAATGGGGAACCTATTCTGCAAGTCAGATGGTCGTTTGTTTCTTGGAGAATGACGTCTTACTCTTCTTAGGTGCACCAAATATGCTAATTTGTACAAATAACGCCCTTACGTCCGGTGATTTCTTATCTTTGGACTTTGTTTGTTCAATCCATACGGCACAATATCCTGTGTATAAGCGTATTCGATCCGACCAGTGAGAGTTCATGTAGGCAACACTGGCTTTGTCATCTGGACAATCTACTGTCTTTGCGAGAAGCGCCGGGGTGTTGTAGCATTGTAGCATATTGCTTCCAGTTTGCACCGCACCCGTATCTTTGCAGGAATAACACTTCAATGCATCGCTGCGTTCGACTGTCCCAAAACATGAATTGTCTCGAATGTTGTATAACTTGTGGCACGCCTCGTCTTACCGGTGCACGCCAGCAAGAGGACAACCGTCAAAATGACGGCCGTTCTTGTTGATCGGGAAATGTGGATTGCCGACAACCGCCAGGGTCAGCACAGCTCCAAGGGTATCACGGTTTCCTTTGGCACAGCGCGTAGCGCTTCCTGTGCCGTTTGCAAGCTACACAGACAGCAGAATCAGTTGTCGTGCAGGGCAGTTTACTTCTCATGAAGAACACAGATGCTAATGGCGCACTGCAGAGAACAGGAGCACCAACCATATTTACTGTACATGTGATTCTGCCATTTATGTTCTGCTAGCCTTTGTATCACCGTCACGATAGTTTGGGCGACTGGAGACGTCAACTGTCACTATAGCAGCGTACGGTTCGGCTCGTGCTGTCGGCTCCGTCTGTCGTATGCGTAGTATTGGTTGACCCGCGCCCGTACTTGGCGCGGCACTGGTTGGAGGATCTGCGCCCATGATTGAGATGCTTCAGTTCATGGGAAGGAAGATCCGCAGACTGACGGGGGCGCCTCGATAGACCTCTTTTATCGGGTATCGCTTTATCCTGGCTGTTATTAAATGTAACGCTGGAGCTGTTTTGGGCACTCGACGTTTGTTTCTCGTAAAAGTACTAATCGAGGTCGTGATGTTGGTTGTTTCTTTTACATTGAGCATTTTACGTTGAAGTTGCCCCTTAATGTGCATTTCCACTTGTTTTTGGTGGCTTTTGCCCAGTAAAACTACCCGTGTCTACAGGATAAAGATAATGCTGTGCAAACCTGTAACGAACGTCCGGGTCCCTAAAGAAACAGCCCAGCAAAACATTTCATTTGATTGACAGCGTTTCAAATGTGCCAAACATACGTCTTTAAAGCATTCGTTCGTCATATCCGTCCTTGAGATACTGTTGCAATAGTCAGTATCGCAGTACATCCACCTCATCGTCTTTTTGTATCCTGCAAGGTACTCCGTTACAAAACACCGAACGTACCGAAAAAGACGTTACGGCTTGGAATATTTGAGATGAATTTAGAAACGGAGTTGGCTCCTTTAAGCCAGAATGTATGCGCGGAAGTGGCTCACGAGGCGTACCCCGTTCAGCACAATACGACTGCAGCAGATACATGTACAGTACACTGACATATCGCCACATCCAGGCTGTATGTGTTCGAGCAAGAAAGAAACACCTTTGGGTTTCTGCCGCTTACGGGTTTCTTACGACCTATCTTCAGAACCGATTTGTAACGGTAATACTATCCAGCTCTATGCTGCTTTAAAACAATCTTTCGGTTTGCTGCGCGGTTGCGAACGTTCCGTGCAACGTCTGATTAGGTTTGGAATCTTTTTGTATTAAGGCAAGTTTCTGCTTATTATCATAAGTATCGGTGACACCACAACATCCGCGCACCTATAAACAATGCACTAGCCTCCGTTATTAATCAAAAAATTTTGTTCCCCGTTGTACATATGTACGTGTTACAATATTCAGTATTACACAATCAAACACCAAAAAACAAAAACACGTCTTCCATTTCTTTGGATGAGTCAACAGTACCCATAACACAAATACCATTTCCTCGCTGTATTTCTATACTAATCCGCTGACGTAGAAATTGCATGGACCGAGGGTTTCCGTTATTCTCGCGTATTCTGCGCGAGAATAGCGAGCCTCCGTTATGAGTTATAATAGTCAGAACATCAATCCACAATGTCCAGAAACCCATTTGTGCGCGCAACGTCCGGTTGTTGCGCAATAGCCGCGAAAAGTTCAAAGACAATTTCTTCTCAAATAACTCAGCGTTTCTTCCAAACTTCTTGAAACTTTTATGATAAATGCACATATATATGATGATCGTTCTGAACCAATTTCAACCCGAAGGTATGTTTTTGAAATTTTAAAATGAATTTTAAAATTTTTGAAATTCATTTTAAAATTTCAGAAAAATACCTTCGGGCTGAAATTGGTTCAGAACGATCATCATATATATGTGCATTTACCAAGAAAGTTTCAAGAAGTTTGGAAGAAACGCTGAGTTATTTGAGAAGGAAACGTGTTTAAACTTTTCGCGGCTATTGCCCAACAACCGGACGTTGCGCGCACAAACGGGTTTCTGGACATTGTGAATTGATGTTCTGGCTATTATAAATCATAACGGAGGCTAGTGCATTGTTTATAAGTGCGCGGGTGTTGTGGTGTCACCGACAGTTATGACAATACACAGAAACTCCCCTTAACTGATGTTTTTTGTTACTCATATATTTAGTTGCCCAGTGAAGATTCACCGTTCGTCACATTTTGCTTTAAGTTGTCGTCCAGCATAATACTGACTGCGGATTCTAGGTATCCGAATAGGACAGGTTTCCGCGATAGTTGTAAACGGTTTTTTTATATGCAGAAACATGGCCAGGCTGTTGGCATACGGAGCCGCTAGAAAAATGCCAGTTTTCAAATTTGCTCTCATGACACACATCTCGTTCTGGTCAATTTAAATTTACCGAAAACTTTCGTTCATGTATACCTTGCATTTCTGAAGCAACTTATTTAGGGGTGAATGTAGAATGATACTTTGTCTACAAAAAACCTTTTGAACAATGACAGTCGAATTTCGATGGCGGGAGTTATGAGCCCTTCCGCAGGGAAAGAAAACACCCGTTATAGCGCCTTGGACGAAGCACTTATATTCTATACGTATTCTTCTTCTTACACTTTTCAGTCTGAAGCCGGTTGATCGTTACACCCGAATCACATGTGGACTGAGACTTAAGTAGGAACGGAACATTTTTGTTCAGGGGCACGTATAGATGCGGATAATGGAGTGGACCCGTTCCGAAAAAGTCATACAGGTCTTTTTGTTCCGAAACAACGTACAAACGCCTTATGTTGTCCAACGTAGATGCCATAAAGGTCATCATTCTATGATTTTGGGATAACTGTAAAATCTGCTGGACGCAAGCTGACCATTAAGTACGATAATCCACTGAACTGCATTCCCATGTTTTGTATAACTGTTGTGGGACTTTACCTTCTAACCCTTCCTCTGCCACACATCGCGAGCTGGTGGGAAACTGGCCGGGCCAACTGCCGGTGCGAATCAAGGAAATCATTGGTGATCCACCAGACTCCGAGTCCATAATCTCCATATAGGTAACACAGTAGGGTTTGTAGGGAAGCACTTGTCCCCGTAGATTATTAAGATTAGCACTGATCGAGCTACCGTAAGCTGACGACCAGATGCGGAATTTTCGAAGACCCTCGCTGCTATTGAAGGTCTTTGCTTGTTTTTTCAGCAGAACAGGAGTATTATCGCATTCAGCGTTTAGTACGTTCCTGTCGCCGCAACTGTAGCAGGTCAGCAGCGGAAAGACAGTATTATGCGTGATTTTAGCCGCCCATGTACCTGCAAAAAGCCAAGGAAACACACATTGCGACAGTCCATTGCTGACATGCTTTATAGTTACAACTGTCATGCAGATGTATACTGGAACCTATTTGCTCTGTTTTTTTTATATTATTATCAATTACAGTATATTATTATCTGCATCATTTGTCAATAATATCATAATACTATCTGCCAAAGCAAGTCTGCATACGACTTGAACAGTGCATCTACACGTTGCCCGATGGCCGAGGCTATCACAAACCCATATCATAACTGATGAGCTGGACGAACAGATAGTAAAAACATAGGGCAACCATTGTACTCATACTCAAAGCAATGTTTGTACTTTAATTAGCTTGCACCGCTCCTGTCAAGATTCCTTGACGAATCGAAACGTTCTGGCTCTAGGCCCAGCTGATCTGAACGTAGTATAAGTCAGGCCACTTTTTCCTGTTGAAGTCGCTCCATTATGATTCTAAGGATGCATCATGCTGTCTAGCAACAACAACAACAAGCATTTGCACTCGCCCACACTTTGGTTTGTTCGCATCAAAACAGCGGTCCTGCAGGTATTACACTGCACGGAGCAGCCAACGCTTTTTCTTTGCATAGATCTCATGCGGAAGAAAGTAGCGCAAGCCACAGACTACAAAAACCGGAACCGTTGCATAATTATTGATAACGATTTTTTGCACGGTTACCAACCGACCAACACTGCGGAACTGCTGGGTTTGGCCAAGTTCGAAAAGTTCACGAAAGAACTTGGAAACCGTCAAGTCAGCGCAAAAATCTTCAATCGCATTTGTATGATGAATGGCCTCCTTAACCTAACCATGGGAACTCAATGTGCATTCTGCACCATTCACGGCATCAGACAATAAAGACTGTAATGCCGTGAAGGTGGTCTCTGTGTGTGTATCAGCATGTGCGTCTAGGTGCAAATTTGCGTCCGCTCCCGCCTCCCGGGCTCTCCATCTGGGCGCCCGCCGAAGGTACGAACGCATGAGATCCATCATCTGGAAGGAAAAAATCATATAGAAGCGTACTGGGAGGCGAAAACGAATATATGATCAAGTTTTAACTGACAATGTAATTTCTGAACATTCCTGAACAAGCTGTTCTAATCGATGCCCCAATTACCTTTGATGCCTTGGTTTGAGAGAAACCGCCATATCGGGTTGGCCTTAGACGAAAATTTGGCCCCCGAAGCAACACACGAATCTCGAATGAACACGAAATTATTCGTCTCGGGAAGAAAGACTATGTGCCTGTCAATCTCCTCAAACTTCTAAACGCTTGATGGCACTATGCCAAAACACTGCGCATCTGCGCTGAGGCCGACAATTTAATACCGTATAGAAAGAATTTGCCATATCCTTTTCTGCTTCGACTGTCATAACATGTATGTAAGTCGCTTACTGTTGCGGGTTCGCCAGCGCGAAAGCCGGATTATTTTCCAGCACGCGCTAGCTTATGCGGGTGCCAGGTGCAAATTCATTCGTAAACTCTCCGGTAACCAAAAGTCGTAGTTGCAAGATATACAAAAATCGTAGCTGCAATTTTCAAAACGATGACAAGGATCAGCTAAACGTCTCGGTGGAGCTTAGAGTTTTAAAAAGAGGAGCATGCAAACTTTTTGAAGGCTGGTTTTGGCTCAAATGGGCGTTCCATATATAGGTGTACATGTATTTGGCTGCAAGTTTCGGAAGAGATATTTCAAAACGAGACTTTTAATACACGGGCTTCCTTCTGGAACGGCGCAACAGCCGCAGGCTGTGCAAAATCGGTTTACATTCGTTTGTGTTGGTCCGTTAACCACCACAAACTTATATTGCATCTTGTTTTATCGAGTCAGACTGAGCACATGGAACATATCCCCAAAACATACTGAAACTGAAGGACCACCGCCTACAGAGTAACTCTTGAAATGCTCGTACTGTTGCCAAGTCGTTTTGGCTCATTGCAGCATTTGCATCGTAGTAATACTTCTACTGTAATACTTGTTTCGTCAAAGTCCTGCTGGTGCAGGCAAAGTCATGTAAAATAAATGCTTAAATTCAAAGCTGTACTCTTTTGAAAACATTTGTAGTACGAACACTCCTGTATTACAACACAACAAGTGTCCAGTGCTGTTATCCTCGACAAAACAGTTTTCCTGGATCGCTGAAGTTCCCTACGTATTCGCACATAAATTCAAGACGTTTTCGCGCAGTTGTTGCAGGCAATTGCTGGCGGCGACCTTGTAAAGCGCTGAACGACCTTCATGCATTTTTATTTGTGGCTTTTTCCTAATGTTACCAGATGACCACACAACGTTCTTTGCTGGCTAGTTGCATAATCATCCTCCTGACCGTCCTGGTCCCTGGTAAGCATGAATAACATCCCTCCAGTATACTGTAGATCTTCTGTTTTAAAGAACAATAAATAACGATCAGTTTTGCAGATGTCGCGGCTCTTAACCAGGCCACAAAGTACCCTTCCCGAACATGCTACAGTTGTAACCTGTGGGAGAAAGCAGACTGCGATAGGGATGTGGCCCAGTTAAAGGGCAGCCAAGTGACGAAAGATACGTACTCATCAGTCGGCGCCTGGGCTTTTCAGTACGATGGACTGGTCATTCCTTTGCGACCTTATTGTATCTCCTACGTCACACAGGTATGTCTGGTTTGGCAGTAAATATTTGGTTGTTAAATGACCCCGTGCCGTACTCGCAGTGAAAACATTGCATAATTGTCGCCAGAGAAAAACTCCGTTCAGACCCATTGGTTAGCTAAAACTGTACTGTTGCTTGTTCAGTTGTTCAGTCTATATTTACGCATGCAGGTGTTCGATAGTCAGAATGTTGGTCGCAGGCCGCATGCGGCAGCACTCTTGTTGGCTGAAAACTTGAAAAAGAAAACACCATAAGGAAAACCACAGAAAACGGAACCACTACCAAATCCAAATGTGCGCCACGTACACCTTGGTTTCGCGCACCAACTGATTTGCTGATTTTAAAGCTGTAAACGTATCATATCAGTTTCGCAAAAACGCAACCAAACAGTTTGCTACCAATGAATTTCACATCCTTTACAGTACAGCTGATGAGTCGACATCCGAGAGCGGCTTACTGCCGTACAACGACTTCCCTATCAAACGCTATAGTGCAAATATTAGTGACCTTTCCTCTGCCGCAGTCGCAGATTATCGGCGATTCTAAAACTCAGCGTTCTGCCATCGCATATTAAACTGAAGATGTGTAAAGCAGCTTATTGTTAGCAGTACAGAATGTTATGTGCTACGAGGACGTAAATACATTACAAAATGTGGGGAAGGCCCTCAGATCCCGCTTTGGACGGGTAGCATTCTATACATCCACAATTCCAAGTTTGTACTGATCATACATCAAACTACACCAACTGGAACTTGCAGATAAAATGGAAGCAATCGGGAAAAATCGAGACGTATTTCGGACGCACATCCGGCTACCCTGGCGAACTGCCCAACCAAGCTGGTCTGTCCCTTAAAGACCGCTGTGTGGATGAATTGGCGGTGACCCAAACGAGTGGAGGAATAACTAACCCTACCGTTGAGATGACGAAAAAGAATATCTACTGCAATGACACTGACTCCTGCAACACCGTCACACTGGCCGAGATCGTCAGTGCATGCTTTGGCGACCGGGTCAGTTGAGTAGTCTGTCGGGAAAAGCCGGTGAAGGAACAGCCATACCAGTAAAAGCCAATAAACAGATCGCCGTAGGGCCCCATGTTAAACTTGCACATAAACAGATCGGCAATTCTTAAAAACCAGGGAAGCAAAATATCGTTTTTCTTACTTTTTCACTGGAAAGAGCATGAAAATTTGTCCGAAACCTTTTGGATTTTTCGAATTCCGTTCTTTCGCCTTACACTTTCAAGGCAGAAACCCTACAAAAGGCCTGGCTTGCCATTAGACAGCAAACCTCTCAGCACAAGGGATGTTTTCTGTTCGAAAACGATTCATAAGATTATCAGAAACTAGTAAAGTTACCACCTCAAAAAGAGATCATAACAATTCTCGAGAGTTCAAAATCAGTACACCCATTCCCTCACGAACACATTTCAGGGCAAAATATCGGGCTGCAGAATCTTCTCTGTCATTTATAAAGTATTCGTGATACCTAACCTCGTAGAATGTTTTCCCAAATATGTGCAAAGCCGAGTAAACGAAGAACTGACGAGCAGCCAAAGAACGTAACGTACGGAAACAGTGCGACATAGCCAGCCAGATTAGCGTAGAATCCGTTCCTCTGCTTTTCCGACTGGTAAACGTCAGCAACGTTCCACTTCCGTCCAAGTAATAGCGATTTGCAGATGGGAATCCCCGTTGTACAAACTACCTGGTCCCCGATGAGCTTCTTGAATCCCTATGCCGATCTCTACAAGGTAACTGCCGTAGTTCTTCAGTGCATAGTATTATTGTTGATTAGCTCATGAGAGCGCTGTGTCTATCGGTACAGGGTCAGAACCTCACTGGTTCAAATGCCACAACGGGTGCAAGCACACGGGTTACCCCTGCGAAGTACCAACTTCTGACTGCACTCACGGTTGTTACTACACTGCGTACGATGAGCTTGAGAATATCTGAACAAAAAGCTTGGATAACGCTTCTAACGGCTGCACTCTTTCTCGGTATGTTCAGACTGGCGCTAAATCATTCATGTAGGATTATTTTGCGTACTTCATGCAGGATCTATTAATTTCTACAAGTATAGTAGACGTGGGTACTGTTAAACCAGAATTTCATCTGATCTAACAGCTGTCGATGATGCCATTTCCATACGCGGATGCCATTTAGAGAAACTGCATTGTCTTGTAGTGGGGCGAACCGGTGCATTGAAATGTTACTCCTGTTACGATGATCCCAGCAGAGTCAAGGATGGCAACCGAGACTGCTACGACGCGCCGCAATTACTGGCCAGCAGCTGGCAAGTCGACTGTCCTGACCGGATTCCACCGGTTAACACCCTTGGTTTGACATACCGCCAGCAAGGATATTGTTTTGTAAGTCACGTTACAGCGGCTTAAAACGCAACATTTCCTACAGCGGGACAACGAAAACTCGCTGTTTCTTTTGCCACGAAACGCTTAGTTTTGTTTAAGGTGAAAAATGTAGGAAAGTTTGCTTGTACTCTTTTGAACATTATAACATTTCCGCAAGGGTCCCTAACCGGGCTTGTCCAGAAAAACTCTAAATCTTATCTACGTTTAAAGCCAGTTCTTTCGTATATCTAGCCTACTCAACCTTAGGTAAAGATCGAGCAGTACAATGGTCTGGCATTCGGCGGTAACTATCCGTTCACCAAGAACACGTTATCCCGCGGTTGTATGTATCCTGGCGGAGAACCGGATGACTGTCTGGTGGTAGAAGGACATCTCCGGCCCGTGGCCGAACGTGTGTACACGTTGCAGTACTGCCGTACGGATCTGTGTAACAGCGAGCAGTTCGCTCCCTTCGTGGATCGCTGCTTTAACCGCAAAGGGACCAGCACCATTACGACGGTTGGTGACCTTTCTTGTACGTGTTTTCCTGTAGATTGAATGGGTGTTGTTCTGGTAGAGAGACTTCAATGTCACCCTGACGGGGAAGACGGCCACACCACCACCAGTAAGTAGAGAAGGCTCGTTTTGTACATTTGTGTGCAGTTTCTATAACGATACTACTTTTCAGACTCCAGAACCTACGCTGGATCCGATGATTGTCGAAGCAATTAACATAGTATGTACAGTCACAAATACACGCATAAGATAGAGTAAACGAAGTAACGTATCCAATTGGTAACTTATAATTACTTATTCAATTATGAAGATCATAATATTTGTGTTACCACTTTAACCGCTCCCGTACCATACACTTTAATTTATCCGAATACCACTGGGGCAACTTTTAGCCTCCTCTAATTCTCCTACAGGGAACGTACTGACGCTTCTGGAGCTAGAACAGGGATTTGGTCGTTGCTTGTGTAGTATAAGAAGCACTTTTCGACAAAGCGTACTGGAAGCATTAGGATTTCTTGTCTCGATGTTCCTAATGATCCTACCTCGCCTAAATTTATCGCATACGATCTACTTCTTCTGTTCACTACTCTGCTGTACTGGAGCTCTGTACTGGAAACTATGACGCCCAAAACGAATTCAGGATTTGTTTGGTACTTGCCGTTCACCATAGTTATTCGCATCGGAACAACTTCCGGCAAAACCAGTCTAAAATTTGCCCCAGCCCTAGCGCAGTATCCAATTGTCAGAGCCACTCGGACTTTAGACCAAAGAGAAAGCATGCACTTTTTTATGATCAAACACCCGGGTTTGGCACAGATTAGTGGTCGGGGAGTATTGTGTGGCGAATTGTTTATCCCTGTCATGCCTAGAAGTTGCCCCAGCGGTACAGGAACGGTTAAGAGATACGGTGCGATGCGCTTGTCGCCAGTTTGTTGCGCTCTTGTATTCAATGTATTGTACCAATAATCGTACCATTTCTCGTGAAACTCTAGGGAAGAGCGAATAACTTAACCGGAGTGCCAACTACCAGTGTCGGAGCTGGAAGCGGTGCTACAGATTTCCCTGATAGCCATGGCGCAGGCGGCCGGAAACCCGGTGCTGCAGGCGCAATTTTAGCGTCGGTTTCCTTCGTGTACTTTTGCGTGGTGATTACAGCAGCAGTCTTCAATGTCTAACGGTGATGTCTAGCACTAGTTATGATCAGGCTGTTGTGTTGTTGCGTATCTGAAGTGATAGACACATGCGATAAGCTGACAACATTGATTATTCACCAGTATGAATGTCCTGTTGTGATCGTTCCTGTTCCGATTCAAACCATACCGTTGAGACATCAAGTATCTGAGCAACAAAGTTTTAATTAATTTTGTTATAAGCGTATACAAAAAAAGTTAGAGACTATGTATCAAGCGTAGGACTTGAGTCTCCCGAGCACACCAATCGCTCGTGGATGGACGAAAATGGCAGCATTCACTGTGGCCGAGTAATCAGTCGCGCTGTAGTAATTCCCACACCATGGCATGGAAAGCCGTCAGCACCGCGGTTCTCCAGCATATTCTCCGCATATCCGCCTCTCCGCGGTCCACAATCATTCGAACTACCTCCCTTACGTTCCACCGTGATATCGCCGTTACCGCGATCCAGCACAACTGGAAAATCCGCCAGTTCCATAACACCGGGACATGCACTATCTGTGGTAAAAATACGGGCGAGTGTCGCGGCTGCAAAGTCGAGGACCTGAAGAAAACCTCCGAGTCACCGCTGAAAAAAAAGAAAAAGAAGCGCCCGAAAGGTCAACGCCAGTGTGTCGTGTATCCCCCCCTCCAGGGGGGTCAGTATGCGCCACTGCAATGGCCTCAGAATACCGCGGGGAAGTGGAGTTTTAGCACGACAACCCATCCCCCGAACGGTGAAGGGCCCTCCGACGTATCGTTAAAAGGAGGAGGGGGTGGAGCCACGACAACCTCTCCACCGTCGACCGGGAATGGGGGTCATTTGATGGGGTCCGGATCCACAGGGACTGGCAATGATCGGGAAGTGATCAAGTGTCCCAGATGCGGGGGATTGTGTATCGTACTGGAGACTCCGCCAAGTAATTTGCAGCTAAACAATCCCGTCTTCTTTCGTTAGTCTTCTGTATTTTTCATAGATCTTCCCCAAATTTAACTTAGATGTTGCCTTCTTTTTGCACAATTTCCGTAGCTGTTGTTGTAAAGTTCTTATGAAAATTTACACCTGCGTTATATATATTTCAAATTTTGTTTCGAGTTTCCTCAATTGTAGGAATATCGCAATTTACTAATAGTTACCCCAATGTTTTTCGACTAATTCTTAGCAATTAATTTGAATATGTAGCATTCGTTCTTTTAGCTTCACCGAAATTCGCCAACTGTCGGTCGTGCAACCACCTGTTCATGATGATCACCCGCTCAAACGGAACCAACACCAGCGCCGATTTGGGTAAAGTTCCCAAACTGAATCCGGAACTACCAACCGCCTACGGACCCTCAATTCAACCGCAACCGGCCGTTGCTCCTTTGAAGACCGAGCAGCCGCAACCGGTGGTCCGCAAGCCACCACCGCCACCGAAAATCGTACGTGCTGTAACGGTCTTTACTGATGCAGTAACTGTACGTAAAGATTGCGTAGATTTTCGAGTATCTGGAGAAGTACGTCATCGGACAGACCCACGCCAAGAAGGTGCTCTCGGTAGCCGTGTATAATCACTACAAGCGCCTGCATAGGAACATCCCCAACTACCTGCAAGTGACCAGCAAATCGGCGTCCAGCGATGCGAGTCCACTGCTCTTACTAGGTATACACAGTAAGTCCCAGTACTACGAACAGTAAGTGAATTGTTTACTTAGTGTATCGAGCACTTTTTACGAACTTTGAATGTGGTGACCCGAAGCCTTTCGCTAATAATTAAGAGAACAATAGGGCACTGTTTCTATATATAGAGTAAACAATGTCATTGTTCTCTTAAATACTAGCGAGCGGCTTCGGGTGACCTCTCCCTCGATAATTATGGTCTGTACCGAAAACTATGCTTAATTAGCCTATCGAGTTCGCACAACAAACTTTTGGTACGGAGACCTTTCCCATGATATCGTCTGTAGACTGCACCGAAAGTAAAAAGGTTCTCTGAACTATTTTCGTTAGGTTCATCCCAGGGAACTGACCCCATCCGCCCGACCACTCCCCGTCGCAACATGCTCGACGACGAACCCGGTGTAACGGGTGCCCACGACGTCCGCCTGGAGAAATCAAACATCTTGATGCTGGGACCCACAGGCTCTGGGAAAACCCTCCTAGCTCAAAGCATAGCCCGCTGTCTCGACGTTCCCATCGCGATCTGCGACTGTACCGCCCTGACCCAAGCGGGCTACGTCGGCGAGGACATTGAGTCGGTCATCGGGAAGCTGTTAAGCGATGCTCATGGGAACGCGTCGTATGCCGAGCAGGGCATCGTCTTCCTGGATGAAGTGGATAAAATCAGTGCGGCCAGTTCCGGGCAACAGATGCGGGATGTAGGCGGAGAAGGGGTGCAACAGGGATTGCTGAAACTGCTCGAAGGGACCACGGTCAATGTGCAGCATTCAGCGGGGGGAAGGAAGGTTAGCGTGCCGGTGGATACGACGAATATACTGTTCATTGCATCCGGGGCGTTTATGGGACTGGATAAGATTATCAGCAACCGGAACAATGAACGGGTAAGAACCGGAACACACTGTGGCTCCGGCGTGGGCAACCGCCTTTGGATGGAAGTGTCTGAGACGGGAACTTATTACGCCTGTATCGCTCCATGCGAGAAACCTTTTTACAAACGTTAACTCCGGATGGCGAAATAAGCAGCTGTTGTTGTAGTTTCTAGGGTTTGGTTCACGGAAGAGTGATCAGCAGCTGTTAGCGAAAAGTCCAACGGCAGCGAAAACTTTCAACCAAACATGCGAAAAAGCGCGAGGCGTGGCCGAAGAGAACGCCCTTAAAGATGCCCTGATCGAGTGCGTCGAGGCGCGTGATCTAGTGGAGTTTGGCTTGATACCGGAGTTTATCGGCCGGTTGCCGGTTGTCGTCCCGTTCCACAATCTGACCGTGGAGATGTTGGTGCAGATCCTGACCGAGCCGCGCAACGCCGTGATTCCGCAGTACCAGAAGCTGTTCCAAATGGATAATGTACGTGCCTAATCGTACATTGCCTAATTAACAAGACTGATCATGATTTGATTATTAGGTGGAACTGCAGTTCACGCATGACGCGGTGGTAGCCGTTGCGGAAAAAGCCCTGGGAAGAAAGACCGGAGCGAGAGGACTGCGGGCTATTTTGGAAACGATCCTGCTAGATGCCATGTTTGACGCGCCGGGCTCGCAGATTCAAGCGGTTCGAATCGATAAGGATGTTGTTGCTGGACATAAAAGACCAATGTATATCACTGCATAGTACAGTTTTGTCGCCTAGTGATGCTAAATTGATAATTGATAAAAGAGACTATATGTTATCATCATGAAGAATCCCAAACACCTGAAAAGTAAAACCTCGTTCGTAAGTTTTGCAACTGTCCATCGGCAGAAGATCAATCTTTTTAAGCATTCAGGCATTTTGGATGAAAGGTCATTCGATACAGTCTATCGGGAATACAAACTTCCCAATCTAGAAAAACGCGCCGCCCACCAAGTTGTACCCGTAATCACCAATCCCGATGCATACGACACGTCAAACAAAACCTGGCCTGTATCATTCCAGATTAACGATCCGCTGGATGCGGCGATACTCTTGCAAAGCAAGGAACCCGATGTGCTTCTTCAAGCACTCGAAGCCTTGATCGGCTTCTGTGAAGACCGGTTAGACCAGCGTAAGCAGGATGCTCACACCCACAGCGAAGATGGGGACACGTATTTCAAAGCGACGTTGGTCAACGAACCCGGGTTCTTGCAAAAGGTCATACATTTGTTTTCCCATCGGTACAAAAGTATACGGATTCGGGCGGGGATACTCTTCGGGAGTTTGTCTACCGTTGACGAGACATTGGAGAAACTGGAGAATGTGGCATGGATCCTTAAAGCAAAAAGGCTCTTTGCGGTCGGGGAACCCGTTTTATTGGACTGGATGGCATTCGCTTTGCGGAACCTATCCGTATTGTACGACACCCAGCGCTCGGTGATGGAATGCGGTTTAATGGAGGATTTACTCCGGCTTGTATTGCTCGATAAGCAAGACCCGGATGTTGTGGAAAACACACTGGATGCACTGGTCAATCTAAGCGCCAATGAGGATGTCCGAAGGTGGTTGGTTGTTCACGGCGGATTCGAAGCGGCGTGTGAGCTGGCACTAAGCCCAATACCCAGCACACAATATATTGCCTTAAAGCTGATGCACTGCTTATTAACTGCACCGATAAATTGCGCGGTTGACAAGTTCCACGAAGCGGGTGGTGTTTCCACAATTATGAAGATCTTGAACTCCAGGGAACTACAGTTTCTTCATGCAAAGACCCTCGAAGTTTTGGAGAATCTTATGGGCATACCAAGTGTCGCGCATGAATTGGGACGGAAGAGATTGTACGATTTCCTATTGGATATGGCATTGTCGAAGGACTACGCGGAGACCGATAAAGTGCAGACGTTTGCGTTGCGTTGTGTCTCCCGCGCAGCTACTTTTGCGGATGAACGGTTGCTTATGAGTAACAGCGGTGTGGAGAAAAAAATTGTGAAGCTGTTTGATGCCAGCTCGTCGAATATCCAAGCGGCCGCGTTAGAAGCTGTTGGCAGACTTGCGGAGAACAAGACCTGTCGACAGCATTTAAATGAAATCTCCATAACTACCCACGTAGTCCGGTTCCTCAAAGCGAAACACCCTGCTGTCCGTTCAATGGCATTCTTCGCAGCGGGATCGCTGATGCTACGGGACTACGTATACCAGGCTGAGTTCTTGAAAGAAAAGCTTACAGAAATTATGGATGCAACGCTGAATGATTGGGCCTTTGCTCAGAATCCCGAGCTTGTCGGACATGTCGTTTCTTCTATCGTTAACCTTTCCGATAACACAGAAGCAAAAACCGCACTGGAAAACATTGTCTACCGCAACCTATCCACTTGGATGACACATCCGGATGAAGCCATCCGCAAACAGTCCATCACCTGTGCGGTGACCTTTAAAGAGCAGTTCAAGAAAGTGAATGGGTATCCTTTATTAGGGTCCATGTTGAAGAGCCCGTGTACGGATGAACTGTTCCGGGAGATTACATGGGGAATATCCGCCCTGGCTACCAGTCAAGACGCGGTATTCAGCTTGGCAGCTTCTGGGTGTATCGAACGACTGCTCGACGCCAAAGACTCGCTGAACCCGATTTCTGCTGGGAACACGATGCTGGCACTCCAGCGTTTGGCGGGCTGTAATCGGTCGTTTAAGTTTGCGTTACTGGACCAACTGGGACCGGAAGATCGTATCGGGCATGGGTTTTATGATATGAAGAACGCTATTGGAAAACCCGGGTTTTGGAGCCTGGAGCGGTTTTTAAGGCTACCGTATCAACCAGACGGTCGTTCAATTGTCTACGTTTCTTTGTTCAACAGAACGGTACTAGACGAAAACGATGCTGTCGATCAAGAAAACGGTCCACTCGTTTGTCCGTCAGCTGAAAACACTACTTTCTCCACGGATCAAAACGAGGATGATCGTACTATTCCGCAAGATACAGAACTTCTAAAGTTAATCCGGCAAGCAACAGATGCACTGAAAGACACTTATTCCCTTCAAGATGAACTTTCTATCTTGGCAAAAATCGTTGCTGCTCACATGGGTGGGAGCCCAAAACCTCAGTGCAGTGCGGCCGATGATTCTGGGAAGCTTCTTCAAAGTTTGACAGATAAACTTGGAAGCCTATGCGTGCCGCTGGGACTCATCACAGAGGGAGATGCCTACTACCGGGCAGTTCTGTTCAAAACCTTAGCTGATCGGTTGCATCTGCCGGTTTCGCTCTGGCGAGACGGCGATCGGGGTTGGAATGAGGTTTATCTGGATAAGCGATACATCGTTGATCTTATGCAGAATCCAGGCGCGCTGATTGACAGGTGTTCTCCGGACGGAACTGCGTACATTGAGAGCCCTTGTGTCAGCAAAGGCGATGCTACAAGAAATGTGCCTAAGGATAACAGCTTCTCGCTCGAAGTCTGCGGGAGAGCCATGCCAATCCACTATTTCACCGACACGGAGGGAGAAGTTAATCGAGAACATTCTACTGAAGAGACAAATGCTGAGCCTGTGATGGATCTATCTCTGTTCGACCAACCTTCCGGTAGACAAATTGCTTCACTTATCAAGAAAGAGATGACGGCTGCCGCGGAAGTAGTGGCTCGAAGGGAGGCGGAGCGAATCGCCGCGGAAGAACTGCGCAACGCGCCGATTGGGGGAAAAGAGAAAGTATCGCTGATACCCGCCCCGATTATCCCCGCTGCAACCGAGAAGAAGGTCAAGACTGAACCTAAAGCGAAAGTAGTCAAATGGCGTTCGGGTGAAAAGCAACAGATATCCACGATTTTTGTAACTACCGAAAAGGAAAATGCTCAAGGATCAATGGCTGAAAACGGATTCAAGCGGAGTAATGCGGGAATTATGCACAGAACCAAGTCTGAATCTGGTGCAGATGATTTCGACTGGGATCAGTATAAAATGCACGCCAGAAAAGGGTATCGTGCAACGAAATCATTGGATAAAATTCCGTCGTTGGATAGTATTCCTGAGGATCTCAATTTGTATGAGGATGACTGGAAAGTACTGACGACAAATGAACGCGCCAGGCTCGCACAATGGGAGATGGATTTCGATGATGATATGGATGAGAACGAATGGAAGAACGTTACCAAATAAAACAATTTAAACTGCACCGGGAAGAACAGCACAATGGCCTCAAAACCAATGCCGTCTGAAGACCTGGAGTTATTCGGCTGGAAGCACTGACCCGGACTGACGAAAAGCAGTGTTACAGCACAGTCGCGGTTTCGAATTACTGTAAGCTGCAAAGTTAAGCGAGTATGCTGCTTGTAGTGATATGCCAGTGTATTTTTGTAGATTTTGCCGTTTTTCCGTCGTAAGTGTACAGCGGTAGTCACGGAAACAACTGGAGGTGCCAAATAATGCCTGAAGCGGACCGAACTGCACACACTGCCGTGTTAAGTGTTGGAACATTCTACAGTGATATCGTTACGATGTTAGCGCTTGTTTTGAATGGTGGTTAAAATCGTTCCGACTGCCTTTTCCTGCATAATCCGTACATTTCCATCTAACTGGCTGAACTTGTTATTTACGGGAATTCGTCTGTTATGTGTTAATCCTATGATCGAATAATTGTGCTGGTTGGATTTCGTTATTCGATTTTGTGTTTTTCTCAAATAAAGAATTTGATAAAGATTCTGGAAACAAGATAGTTATCAGAGTTATGCCAATACTGCACTGACTGCTTGGTGCAAAGAACGGTAACAATGGACGATACGGTCCGCCAGAAACTGCAGTTGGGCGTGTACAGGTTCCTCATCCGTCGATTATCGATTGCGTTTGCCCTGTCCAACGAAACGGCCGAGGAATATCTCGGGCAATGTTTAGATGTATGTTCTTGGTTTTCAAAACCCCAGCAAATTCATTGAAATTACAGTTTGTATTTGAAAGGTCATCGCGGCTTTCGATGATTTCGTGCGAGCTGACGGGGAAGGAGTTTTTTTTGTATCTTATCATGGAAATGCAAATGGTACGGCTTCATACAATATTCCGTAATTATGTTTTCACAATACTCTACGCCGTTGTAATGGTGCATTAAAATACTCGTACTGGTTTATGAGTGAACACAACAATCCCGTATCTTGTTCGAATAGGAACTATTCCCTTCACCACATTAACACCGTATTCTGGGGAACTTAAAGCAGAAACGTTGTACCTCGTGAAACTGTCCAAACAGACGACTCTAACCGAGAAGAACATCATTGATGTACGTAATCCATTTGCGTAGTTAGATCTTTTATTTGATCTTTATGTACAATACTTCTTTTTTCAGGAAACACTATTTGGCACGCTAAACATCTCACAGTATCCCGGTGTGCACGCGTGCATAGCTGATCGTTTGGCGAAGATCCTTGCGGTTCTTCGAGCGTGGAACCAGCCCGTCCCAGCTAACAACTTTCTCCTCAGTCCCGAACGGAGACAGTTTTTCTTCCGTGTGCTCGAAGAAGCATTAAGGGACTTCAAAGGTCAGAGCAACATTCTTCGTACCAACTGAACAGGATCACTAAAAAGTAGAACTCAGTTCTCAGTCAATAAGTATCTTTTGTGAACAGAAACTGAGCAAGCATCCAATGAGACGCCTCACCTGGATTTGGAGAAACACGCCGGCCAGTTCCAGTGGAGTGTGTCCAGCTCTGACCGGCCGCCTGAAGTGGTCAACCATCTGGCCTACGATGTCGTCACACAGATGCTCAAACTCGTATCAAACGTACGAAACTCACTTCCAGTTCTAGCACTACTTGATATTTGTTAATATTTAGATGGATTCTCGCATTTTCGATGTCGAGACCTTCGTCAGTAACAATGCCCAGGTCACAGCGAAGGGCAATGATATCATGGACGAGGTGTACGTGTGGCGAACGGCTACTATCAAGTTCTACCGGATACTGCACATACTGCGATCCGATACCTTCCAGAACGCCATAACACTGTTTCTACGGATGCAGCCTGACGAAGACAAGCGGCAGAGGGTGTTTGTGCGTGCCGTATCCTATGTCGTGAAGATTCGGTTGTTATTGTTATACGTTGGCAGGAGTTGTGCTCCCGGCTGCTAAAACGGACGACCGACATTTATGGGGATGTGCGGAAAGTGTACAGCCAGTTGTTGGACTGCGCTGATAAATTTTATATCTTGTTTTATCCGACAATGGTAAGCAAAATTTAATGTTATCAATTCTTTAATGGTCATTCTTACTTACTTTCGACAACAACTATCAACCCTACAAAGATCTTAATGCAGTTGAAACGCAAGGAACTAAATTAATTAAGAAGCAAAAACTGGAACTAGAACTTGAGAAAGTAGAAGCTTAAGAAACTAAACAGGCATAAGACGCGCGCAGTTTTTAACTTGACTTTTGGGCTGTACAGAAAGAAATTAACCAGCACATGCCGGATCTAATTTCCTGGATCTGTACCACGGACTTTCAGTGTAAAACCTTCGGCGACAACTGGCGTGTTTCGGCTCTAGTCAAAGTAAGAAGACTCCCTAAAGAAAGTTAAAGCTTCGGTTGTATAAAATCAAAATAGCTTTCCAGCATGCTGATGAGTCGTATCAGCCACGCCTTGCTCCCGGAAGGCAAGGATCAGCTGTTCGATCAGGATTACTTAACAGCGGTGGAGATTCTCCGGGAATGCGATACCGCTGTGCAGTTGTATCTCCAAACCACGGCACAATATGGGAATCTCATTTTCAGCAGTCATAACTTTGATCAGCTGCGCCTATTGGGCGTGCGCATCAAAAAGGTCAGCAAGCTGGTTACCGCTGCAAATTCGTAGTACAGAGGTGAGAGTGTGTAAGGCGGAATGCTTATGTAGGTGGCGAGAATATTCCAGCATTTTGTGGATTATCTGAAACTATGGAATATGCATGTTGTCGGTATGGATCC
>JAQGAU010001200.1:0-20679 GCA_034698045.1 Paramacrobiotus richtersi | reverse complement strand
TGTCTCTAAATGTGATGCAGGCACACTGGCAATTGCGGACAACAAATCCCAGCGGGTTCCCGACGGCGGAACCATTAAGATAACCCTTCCCGAGATAGGACCCCCACCTAGTGATCTTATTACCGTCTGGATGGAGCGAGCCGGAAAAGACAAGGTAGCGCAATCTATTTCAGCTACGCGTAACGTGTGGGCAAGTTTTCGATAATTGTAGGAATTTTGTGAGGATTATAACTACAAAATCCGCTTCTGGGAGGGGCAGTCGACCCCTAACATGCTCGACTGGTGTATCGTGAGTAGAAGAGCTCATTTCAACTCGAAGTATGATCATTACGTGCTGAATCCGTATACGAACCCACATTCATGTGTGGAGAGATGCCTTAATTGGGGAAGATGTGGGCCATGGGAGTTTGCGGTTAAATCAATTCCACCACTTGCGCAAAGCACCCAATATCCGCTGGATTATGTTCCCGATGAGAAGCGATTCTTTGTAAGGAACAATACTTAATATACATTCATATTTCCAGTTCATCGCATTTGCTTGATCTTCGTATAGGTGAAGTTCGAGAAAGCCGGACAATCTACAATCAGTCCTTTCCCGACCCTGTCAACCACCATAGGCCCTACGACACCACGAGACAACACGACCGTTACACAGAAGCCGCCAATCTCACCCTCGATTACTACGCTACCATCTACAACCCTGTTGACTACATTTTCTTCATCGACGACTTCAACCATAGTCACTCTACCGACACAGTTAACAATGACCTCCACTACCTGGATGCCGACGTTGTCGACATTCACTCCGACGTTCATCACAACCACGACTACCCTAAACCCGCACGCCTGTATGAGATACTACCAGTAGTTGTACGCTGGTGACCGAATGAATACTCTTGCAGGCAGAATGGTCATTCACCAAGGCTGGTTCAATCCTGTCCAGATCGATCCCAAAGTGCCGCTGGTCATCGAAATGGATCAGAACCAGTGGGCCCCAGAACAGCTGCACATCACAATGGCATCCTATGATAGGGTAACGTCAAAATCCAAAAAATATTAGAATCCACCAACTGCGCAGTGCCTAGTGCCTAAAGCTTTAAGAGCCTTGTACTGTAGCCGCGGGATCAAATGAGTCACAAATTTTGCCCTGCGCGAACAATGCCCGACTCGGGACTGGCAGTGCGATGAGTGAGAGTAGGCAGAGCAGGATTATTCGACGCGCATATTTCCGAGTACACGGCTCTGTGACTCATTTGATCGCGCCCGTACAGTACACATCACAATCAGCATAATATATGTCTGTATGTACAGGCTACGCGAATAACAGAAACCGTTATCTTAAGGTCACTAAACTGTGATCTTGCGTGGGGTTTGCACTGACGGAGCATTTATTAATCTATGTATCACGATACTCGACAGCTTAATTTTATAGCTGTCTGCATGCCCGGATTACTATTACTACATCAATGGGACACGATACGCTGATAATCGGCCGGCACCGTGTGCAGCAGGTGTAGACAATACGGACACTTCCGTAAGGGATGGTATGATGGCCTTAGTTGGCGGAGAGGAGTCAGAATCCTGTGCGCAGCATTGTTCTAACGGGAACGAGGCAGCATGTGGTCCTTTGTTCCTGCAGTTCACGGCCGTTCCCGAACGGCCGAGTGATACTCGTGGGGTTGGAGTTGAGGCTGTCACAGTATGTCGAGTAAGCAGATACTCACACTGGATTGATTAACACTTTTTCTGCGCAGATTCTATTCAAACGATGGAAACCAACAACTACTACGACGTCTACAACAACTCGCGAAACGACGAAACTTTCAGTTCCTAGTACTGCAACCAGCAGGAGTACCGCGGTGACTACCACTACGCCGGGTGTTGACCGATGTAAGGCCGGATCATCTGACTGCAATGCGAAGCGGTCGAAAACAGGGTGTGGTTGTAGGCAAAATGGTTATCAGCAAAGGATGGTTTAATGCGGTCCTAGCGTCACCCAGTGACCCAGTTGTAGTGAAGGTGCAGTCGGACCCATGGGAGAATGAACTGTTGATGATATCGATGACTGAAGATGGCAAGGTAAATAAGAAGATTTCTCTAAATGGAGTGATTTGTATTGATGGTTACTATAATAATGTTTAGCTGTGTTCGAATTACCATTATTTCCTCAATGGAACAACCAATGCCGATAAGGGGCCAGTACAATGTAAAGCAGTACAGCACGACATCGTAAGCTCAGTGACGGACGCCATGGTGCTGGTGGTTGGAGTAGATAAACCGGACTCCTGCGCCCGACAGTGTTACGATGGGGTGGTTGCGTCTTGTGGACCATTCATGGTTCAGCTGATGACAGTTCCAGACGGACCTAGTGCTTCTCGGGTTGCTGCTATTGAGACAATCACAGTATGTTGTAGTAAAAGTAGGGTTCCGCATAGTTCAGAAGTGAGTCTCGAGGACCGAAAAAAATAGAACATAATTTACAACACCGTAAGAATTCAAACATAGTGGCACATTCGTACCACATGTACAGCGCGCAGACAAACAAGAAAATGATATATTTTAACCCGCTCCTCTGCAGGTCGCATTTAACAACAAGCCAGCAAAACCGACCCCTGGCGGATCATCCACTACCGGCGGTCCATTAACACCCGCTCCAGGTGGCTCATTGACTACCGGTGATCCAGCAACACCGGCCCCAGACGGATCATCTACTACCGACGGTCCAGCAACAACGGGCCCAGGCGGATCATCGACTACCGGCGGATCATTGACCACTGGTGGTCCAGCGACACCGGGCATCGGCGGCTCATCGACTACCGGCGGACCTTCAACACCGGGCCCAGGCGGATCATCGACTACCGGCGGTCCAGCAACACTGGGACCTGACGGATCATTCACTACGGGTAGTCCAGCATCACCGTGGCCAGGTGGACCATCCACTACTGGTGGTCCAGCAACACCGGGGCCAGGCGAATCATCCACTACTGGTGGTCCAGCGACACCGGGGCCAGGCGGATCATCCACTACTGGTGGTCCAGCATCACCGGGGCCAGGCGGATCATCGACTACTGGTGGTCCAGCATCACCGGGGCCAGGCGGATCATCGACTACTGGTGGTCCAGCATCACCGGGGCCAGGCGTATCATCGACTACTGGTGGTCCAGCATCACCGGGGCCAGGCGGATCATCCACTACTGGTGGTCCAGCATCACCGGGGCCAGGTGGATCATCCACTACTGGTGCTCCAGCAACACCGGGGCCAGGCGGATCATCCACTACTGGTGCTCCAGCAACACCGGGGCCAGGCGGATCATCCACTACTGGTGGTCCAGCATCACCGGGGCCAGGTGGATCATCGACTACTGGTGGTCCAGCATCACCGGGGCCAGGCGGATCATCCACTACTGGTGGTCCAGCATCACCGGGACCAGGCGGATCATCCACTACTAATGGTCCAGCAACACCGGGCCCAGGCGGATCATCGACTACCGGCGGATCATCGGCCACTGGCTTTCCAGCGACACCGGGCACCGGCGGCTCATCGACTACCGGCGGACCTTCAACACCGGGCCCAGGCGGATCATCGACTACCGGCGGTCCAGAAACACTGGGACCAGACGGATCATTCACTACTGGTGGTCCAGCAACACCGGGGTCAGGCGAATCATCCACTACTGGTGGTCCAGCGACACCGGGCCCAGGCGGATCATCCACTACTGGTGGTCCAGCATCATCGGGAACAGGCGGATCATCCACTACTGGTGGTCCAGCAACACCGGGGCCAGCCGGATCATCCACTACTGGTGGTCCAGCATCACCGGGGCCAGGTGGATCATCCACTACTGGTGCTCCAGCAACACCGGGGCCAGGCGGATCATCCACTACTGGTGCTCCAGCAACACCGGGGCCAGGCGGATCATCCACTACTGGTGGTCCAGCATCACCGGGGCCAGGTGGATCATCGACTACTGGTGGTCCAGCATCACCGGGGCCAGGCGGATCATCCACTACTGGTGGTCCAGCATCACCGGGACCAGGCGGATCATCCACTACTGTTGTTCCAGCAACACCGGGACCAGGCGGATCATCGACTACTGGTGGTCCAGCATCACCGGGGCCAGGTGGATCATCCATTACTGGTGGTCCAGCAACACCGGGGCTAGGCGAATCATCCACTACTGGTGCTCCAGCAACACCGAGCCCAGGCGGATCATCCACTACTGGCGGTCCAGGAACACCGTGGCCAGGCGGATCATCTACTACTGGTGGTCCATCATCACCGGGGCCAGGCGGATTATCCACTACTGATGGTCCAGCAACACCGGAACCAGGCGGATCATCGACTACTGGTGGTCCAGCAACACCGGGGCCAGGCGGATTATCCACTACTGGTGGTCCAGCAACACCTGGGCCAGGCGGATCATCAACTACTGGTGGTCCAGCATCACCTGGCCCAGGCGGATCATCAGCTACTGGTGGTCCAGCAACACCGGAACCAGGCGGATCATCGACTACCGGTGGTCCAGCAACACCGGGGCCAGGCGGATTATCCACTACTGGTGGCCCAGCAACACCTGGGCCAGGCGGATCATCGACTACTGGTGGTCCAGCATCACCGGGCCCAGGCGGATCATCCACTACTGGTGGTCCAGTTACACCGGGGCCAGGCGAATTATCGACTACCGGGGGATCATCGACCACTGGTGGTCCAGCGACACCGAGCCCAGGCGGATCATCAACCACCAGCGGACCTGCGACACCAGCACCTCCAGCAGGTTCCACTACTGGGCGATCAACTGCTTCAACTCCTGTCTCTTTTTCTCCTGGCGGCTCTACTGGGCAGACAACCCTCGCTTACTCAGAGTGTACGCCTCAATCGGTTGATCTGCATGTGTAACTGGCTGAACAGCCAGTCGAACACTTGCGTTCGTTCCAACTGAGAAAGGAAGGCAAAGGTTCCTTGCGCGTAAACTTTGCCATTCCTTGTATTTGTTTCGCTGCTTTACTCGAAAATATTTTCGGTCATGTACTGTATTTGGTACAGTACACAATGTTTTATAGCACATACTAATGTGTCGTGCGCCGTGTTCAGATTTATATTAACATTACGTAGACGGGCAAAGTTTACGCGGGACGGAATTTTGCCCTCCGGACGCTTTGCCAGTAGTGGGAAAAAAGTGACCAACGACTGTTAAGGCGGTCGTATTCGTGTTGACCGATCAGTGTTCTCTGCTTTGCCTCACATCGTACTGCTAACGGAGTTTACGATTTAGGCAAACCACGTCTTGACACTTATGGATGGCCAGTGACCAGTGTCGAATCGCCAACGAACAGCACGCTGCCGTTGATCACGGTGGCCATACCTCCCCATGGTCCGGGAGGAGGAATGCCGGTGTTTCGCATCGTTCTGACAAGACCGGATGGTGAAATCTGCCACTGGTACAAATACGACCTTGCCCAGTTTCGCAGTCTGGCACAGCAGTGTACTCGTGGCTCGCTCACCGCGCTAACCGAAAACAACGGCTTCGAAGGAGGTCTGTTTAGCACGCGCGGTACCGTCCCGGCGTGTGCTGATTGGTGCTACGAAGGAGTCGCTGATGGGTGTACGCGGTTCAGCGCCATTGTCCGAATACGTCCTAATTATCCACAGCAAGAAATCATGGTAACGGACCTCGTTTTTTGCCTAATTCGGTTGAACGATCATTGCATTGATCGTGCTCACGATTTCTGGCAGGTCCAGTACGTTGGCCCCACGATTCCTAACCCGATTCCCAGACCACCTCCTGATTTAACCGGATGTAAAGCTGGCTTAAGCCTTCCTTCATCTGGTGCAGTTATACAGTAGCGGTAAAACCTGTACCTTACAGGTGAAGCTCAAAACCCATTGGAGTTCTATCCGCACTCCAAAAACGGTAGCACGATTACGGTTAACACATTGCCACCACCGCAGGAGCAACGGGGACGAATTCCAGTATTCCACGTTGCCATGACCAAGCCAACTGGCGTAAGGCGAATTTGGGTCGAAATATTGTTCAAAAATGATATTATGAACTGTGCGAATTGCAGAAATTTTGTACAAGCTTTACCTATACAATGTCCGCTGTGACCACTAACGGGTGCTCCCTGGGCGACCTCTGGGATCTCGCAGCGACTCAAAAAGGATGGGAAGGCGCCACTTTCCGGGCTTTTTCCGCCCCAGGAGATGCGTCCACCTGTCTACAACAGTGTATCAATGGAGTGCAGGCATCTTGTCGAGATCATCAGCTGACCATAACCGCCACATCCCCTTACGCAGCGCCAGGGACTCCACCGACTACGTGGACGGTCACCATCAATTTCAACCCATTTTGGATTGATCCTGATCGGGAACCGTTTTCCACCGTGCCTTGTGAGCGCTTGTGTTGTAATCCACGTGACTTTGTGAGATTTTAAGCATACTTTCGTTTGACAGCCACCGCGATCACGGTGTCAGGCAGTCCAACGGCTTCGACTGGATCTTTCGGTCCAACAGCGGGAACGACGGGATCGTCCAGTCCAACGGCTGGAACGACGGGATCGTCCGGTCCAACAGCTGGAACGACGGGAAATGGATCCCCTGGTTCAACAACCGGTGTGACAGTGACGGCAACTTTCAGTTCGACAACTGGAACGTCTGGCTCGACATCTGGAACAACGGGAACCGCAACGTCCAGTGTAACCACCGGGCCAAGTAAGTGTCAATATAAGCCCAGGATTATTTCGCGGCTATATTCTTGCTTTGCAGCATCTCTGTCAACTTCCACTGCCACACCTCCGCCGGAGTTCTTGAACTGTATGAAAACTGTTGATCTGTAGAACCCGCAAAAGTATGGAGACTGTTCTCTGCATTAGGTGATACATTTGTGGATCCTTCGGGAAACAACTACACCAAATACGAACCATGGAGTACCGGAAAGCCCGATGGGCTGCTGACGGTAACCATTCCAGCAGACGGTCCGCCGGCCGACGGCATTGCTCTGTTCGTTTGGTCCATGCGAAAAATGCAAGACCGGGTAAGTGACAACGATGATATACACATGAGCGGCCGCTCGTTGATAAATCAGTACGGCCGCTGCTATTAATTAAACTGCCCGCATAACTTTGTCCAGTTGCGAAATATCAGGCTAGTAATATTATCTTGGACTTGTTCTGCAGAAAATCTGTCCCGGTTTCAAGTTCGAACTCACAAGCAGCGCATCATCGAGCGGCTGCGAACTAGGCAGTTTCATTGCGGGATATCCATTCACCAACCGAGCACGGATGGTTAGCAAGTCGGCCACATTAGCGGGCTCTTGTGCTGAGCGGTGCTATCGCGGGGAATCACAGCACTGTGGTCCAGCTACACTGACCGTTATCAACACCCCTCCTTATACAGCAGCGCCAGTCCGGAAACTTTTCAATGTATTCGATCTTCTTAGTATGCACGCATGGTAGTTGTTCTTATCCGTGACTTGCAGATCGCTTTTCGGGTCCCTCCTGTTGGCCAACCGCTCAGTCTTTCCGAGTGTAAGCTAAACAACAGAAATCTTCTGAAATCTGTAACTGTAGATGGAGTTTATATTAGGCCGGTTGGTTATTGATGGACTGGACAATAACAAGACATCTAACCCGCTAAAAGTGAATGTGGAGATTCCACCGGAAGGTACCGGAAGTGGATTGACGCTTTTCTCAGTTGGTGTGCGTAATGGCACAAAGGTACATTTCGTTCTCGTCCAGAAAAGTTACATTATATACGGGAACCTCACAGCTTTCTGCTGTGACTGCATTATTAACTGTTTGCAAAGACGTCTACAAACTTATTCGATGGACGTCTTTAGGGTGTCTACTGCGATGATTACACTTTTACAACGGATAGTGTTGTCACTAACGGTGGCTGCACCCTGGGAAAGATGTTCGAAATGGAGCTCTGGCCGGGCGTGATCTACAAACTTGAAACCAGTACAGGGAAGGACTGCGCTACGCAGTGTTACAATGGTGTGGTGAGTGCTTGTGGCCCGCACGAAGTGAACATAACTGCATCGCCCTCGGACGATGGACTCACTGGATCCAGTGCACAAGACAGTCAACAGTCGATAATTGTAAGTAAACTTTTACATATTCCAAAATACAAGTTTTAGAGCTGCTCTGTTAGGTGACCTTTACGCCTCCGAGTACAACAATCACGCCAACTAAAAGTACAAGCACATCGTCATCAGCTAGTTCTGGTTCGACTTCGACAACTGCAGCCAGTACTTCGTCAGCTGCTCCTACCACAACGGCCAGTACCGGAGCTACTTCGTCAACGAAAAGTCCAACAACCTCGACTGCCGTTCAACCTACACCGCCTCCCGAATGGGCCGATTGTATGTGAAACTTGCAGTCGAAGTACAAAAAGAAAAAATAATTACACAAGGTTATGTAGGCGATTCATTTTTGGATCCAGTGGGCAATAACTACACCAAGTACGAACCGTGGAGTACCGGGCGTCCCGATGGTCTTGTGGCGGTGAACATCCCAGGCACTGGACCGCCCAGCGACGGGATTCCGCTATTTATCTGGTCCATGCGGAAAATGTCAAACAACCAGGTCAGAATAGATGTCCTGTATTTTTGGAGACGTATGTAGCAGTTTATTCTTCACAGACAATTTGTCCGGGATTCCGTTTTGAGCTTGTGAACAGCACCGCGACGAGCGGTTGCGAACTGGGTAGCTTGTTTACTGGAAGTCCATTCATAAACCGTGCAAGAATGACCAGCAAATCGTTAACATTGGCGACATCATGTGCGGAACGGTGTTACCGTGGCGAATCTCAGCACTGCGGTCCGGTCATAATCAGCATCACCAGTACGCCACCATACCCGGCTCCGGTGATTAAGAAGCTGATCGAGGTTTGTATTCTCCTTTAAAAGTTTTGTATCGACTGTGTTCTTCTTGCATTCGTCCTGTTATTAATTATCGGTTGGTTTGATTGTCATTGGCATTTTTTTAGGTAACTTATCGACCGCCTCCGCCGGGCCCGCCTCCTGTTCCTAACGTTGCCGATTGTATGTCGTTACTAGTCACTCGTCTTACGCTTTGATTCTGTCATAGTTTTAGCTAATACAAATCTGATTTTTTTGCGCACAACATTTATACTAAAGCTCTTCTGGGAATGGTGTCTTTTTAATCACATATATTTGTGTCTGTCATTATTTAGGCGAAATGATCGTGGATACAACAGACGGCAACAGGACCGCCAGCAATCCGTCAGTGATCGACGTTAAGATTCCCCCAGAAGGACCGGGTGATGGCTTGGTGTTATTTGCAGCCGGGATGAGAAATAACACTAAGGTGAACAATCTGTGCAGTAACTGCAGTTTAAAATGATGTCATTATGCATTGCAATCAGGGAGTTTACTGTCAAAATTACACCTACACACTGGACGAAGTGGACACCAACGACGATTGCACTCTGGGGCACCTGTACAAGCCCGATGGCTGGCCAGGAGCATTCTACGAAGCACAGACCAGCGGAGTCAACGATTGCGCTACCCAGTGCTACGAGGGAAGGATTAGTAGCTGTGGTCCGCATGAAGTGAACATTACAGCGTCGCCCGGACCTGGTGTCGTTAATGGCGAAGAAACGGAGCAGTCGATTGTTGTACGTAGAATTTCTGCTCCCTAACACGATTACCGGACGCGAATCATGGTTGTTGTTTAGGTTACATTCATCCGTCCTCCCGTGACAATCCGGCCTACGAAGTCCACAACCAAATCTACTGAACTTCCGACAACAACAATGTCGTCAAGTACAGCAAGTTCGAGCGCTGCAACAACGACATTAACGACGGCACTGCCAATAACATGTAAAAATACCAAGTCTTCGAAATTTCTTAGTTACCGTTACAGAGAATTTGTGGTATTTTGCAGCGTCCTCCCAGACCACAACTACGGTGAGCACTTCACCCACTACTCGTACCACAACGGCACAGCCAACGACCAGTATCTGGGGTACTTCGTCAACGATAACTCCAACAACCTCCACTGTCCCTCAACCTACACCACCTCCCGAGTGGTCCGATTGTATGTGAAAATTATAACTGACAGAGCAGAAAGATCAAATTATTTACAATAAATTCCGTAGGCGATTCGTTTTTGGATCCAGTGGGCAACAGTTATACCAAATACGAACCTTGGAGTACAACTCGTCCAGACGGTCTCCTAACGGTGAACATTTCTGTTAATGGTCCACCTACTGACGGGATTCCGTTGTTTCTCTGGTCCATGCGGAAAATGTCGAGCAATCAGGTCAGCTCAAACGTAATACGGTGCCTTCATGAGCTTTTAACATTTTTTCCATAGACAATCTGTCCGGGATTCCGGTTTGAGCTTGTCAACAGCACCGCAACGAGTGGTTGCGAGCTGGGTAGCTTGTTTACCGGAAGTCCATTCGTAAACCGTGCGCGAATGATCAGCAAATCGCTGACACTGGCGACATCATGTGCAGAACGGTGTTACCGTGGCGAAACACAACACTGTGGTCCGATCATAATTAGCATTATCAACACTCCACCGTACCCAGCTCCTACAATCAAAAAGATGGTTGAGGTCAGTCACCCTGCACTGAATTTTCGTGTCGGTTGTATATAAAGTATCCTGTTGTTGAGTACCACCGCAACCGCCACCTTTGTTTTTTAGGTGACGTATCGGCCGCCTCCGTCAGGACCTCCTCCTGCTCCTGATTTTGCCAATTGTATGTCAACATTGAACGACGTCTGCAGCTGTTCGCATAGCCACTACGCTGTTTTGCGTATAACGTATCTACTATGATATTTATGTTGATAATATCTAATTTAGGTGAAATGGTGTTGGATACCACCGACGGCAACAGGACCGCCAACAATCCGTCTGCGATTGATGTTAAGATTCCCCCGGAAGGCCCTGACGTTGGCTTAGTGTTATTCGCAGCCGGGATGAGGAACAGAACAAAGGTGAGCATCCCGTACAACCCACGATGATCGCGTTTAATTTGATCATATCTTCAGGGAGTTTACTGCCCGAACTACACGTACACTCTGGACGACGTGGACACCAGCGATGGCTGCAGCTTGGGAAATGTGCAAAAGGCCGAACTTTGGCCAGGAATAGTCTTTGCAGCGCCAAGCACCACCGGCAACGATTGTGCCACGCAGTGCTACGAGGGAAGGATTAGCAGTTGCGGGCCGCATGAAGTCAACATTACCGTGTCACCGGGACCTGGATTGGTTAATGGAGAAGAAGTGGAGCAGTCGATTGTCGTATGTGAAATTTTAGCGTACTATTTTAACCGTAAAGTCAAAAAGTGTTTTGTTTAGGTGACCTTTATCCGTCCTCCCGTGACAATCAGGCCGACAAGGTCCACAACCACATCTAAAGGAATAACCCCTGGATCATCATCAAGTCCAACCAGTACGAATACTTTGACATCCACGGTATCAACGTCCCAAGCGACAACAACAAGTAACGAAGCCTGTGAAAGTTTTCTCAGCTGCAGTTACAAATTGTGGTACTTTTAGCTTCTTCCCAAAGCACGTCGACAACGCTGACGACAAGTACGGCGCAGAGTACAGGGCGTACTAGTACAGCTAGCCCTTCTACCACAACTGGTAAACTGAACAGCTAACACTGTCTAGGGATTATATTGGGAAAGACACCTTTTTGCAGGGACTTCGACAGTAACCACAACTACTTTACCAACTACTACACCCGAACCTGAGTGTATGGACAACAAACATTTATATATCTCTGTAAAGGTCAAACGCAATGCGTTTTCAATTCCAGGTTCAACTAATTTCGATCCACAAGGTAATGACCATTTCAAAAACGAAATCAATCCGACTCCTGGAGGCGTCAACACAAGATTGCTCGTCAACATCTCAGCGGAACCGCCTGACCATGGCATTCCGCTGTTCATCTGGTCTATGCGTAAACGCGACGAGGTCATTTAGCAAAACATATAAGTTGCCTATAAATTTGCTTAATATTAATCGTTCCCTAGACGCTCTGTCACGGGTACCAGTTTAAAGTTGTAAAAACCACCGCTCCCAGTGGTTGTGAGATGGGCAGTATGGTTATGGGATTTCCGTTCATGGGTCGAGGGAGGATGACGAGCAAATCATTGACAGCGGCACCATCGTGTGCACAACGCTGTTTCCGTGGAGAACGACAGTACTGTGGTCCGGACACGGTTACCATCGACATTACACCTCCGGATGGCATGCCGCCGTTCCAAAGACACGTCAATGTACAGATAAACACATGGTCTTTACAGATCTGTAGGAAGTGCTGATGTGCTGTCGTTTGCAGATCACCTACTATGTTCCTCCACCGGCCGAACGAAACACGAACATCTCTCAATGTATGTCACAAAGCAAACCAGTCAGTAGTTAAACAGCTGATTTTTTATTACTGACTAGTTTCGTATCGCAGTTTTCTTACGCATGATGAAATTCAATTTTCATAGATAAACCTGTCTACAGTATCTTCTCAGTTGTCAGCTCAACTGATTGCTACTTAAAGTATGAATAGTTATTTTCAACATGATAATTAGTGCGAGGGTGACGGTTTGGATAATGGTTTAGGTGACTTGATTGTGGATCCAGTTGGAAATGCCATGAGTATGGGACCTCCCATGACCATCAACGTGACGATGCCTCAAGACCGACCAGAAGACCCTGGCGTAGCGGTGTTTTTCGCGTCAATGAGAAATGGCTCAAAGGTACACAGTTCCTGCCCAGTATAGTTATGACTGTGCAGAATGATACAAATAAATGAATGAATGAATGAATGATACTTTATTGTTTGCTTAAATGTTCTTCACAGGGTGTTCACTGTTCGAACTATTCCTTCAATCCCGATAATATCCGAACCAGCGACGGTTGCAACTTGGGAGAATACTCAAAGTTCGGGTCGTGGCCCGGAAGGGCATTCAGCGCCCAGGCACGAAACGCTAGCGACTGCTTGATGGTCTGCAATAAGGCAAGAGGCATAGGCAGCAGTTGTGGTCCGCATGAGATATACTTTACCGCTGTTGCGCCGAAAGGAGTTCTCGGTGGAAGTGACAAGAAACAGCTGGTCATTGTAAGTACAGTATTATCGCTATTTTGAAGACATCGGGAAGAATGCTTTGCTGAACGTCAGTTTGTGTAGTTCTGTCCCTAAATGTAGCACCAGAAACTAGAAAGTAAACAGGATGCCTAAAACATTTTTTTCTGCTTACCTGTCACGGTGTACGTCTGTTGTTTACTCACTGACTCTTAACGTGCACTCTGAACAAGCCTTCAGTCATTCCGCAAACATATAACGGTTTAGCTTAACTAATCTGAAAGTGAACAGTAATGCAAGGATCCGGACTCGAGACGGTCCCGGTTTGTGCCATATCAGTCGCATAATAATATTGGAAAATTTTAGGTGAACTTTTTATGGTCTGTTACAACGGGTACAAGCACCTCTTCCACGTCTACAACTGTGACGACAAGTACAACACAGAGTACAGGGCGTCCTAGTACATCTAGTTCAAGTCCCTCGACCACTGCCGGTAAGAATGACAGCCAAAGCGGTCTGGTGCTTATTCTGGGAAAACCTCCATTTTTACAGTGACGTCGACAGTAACCACAACTACCGTACCAACGACTACACCCGAACCTGAGTGTATGTACAAGAAATGCTTCTATGTAAGCGTCCAACAGAGGCAGATCTACTTCCGTTTCAGGTTTAACTAGTTTCGATCCGCAAGGTAATTACCATTTCACCAGCGACTACCCGACTCCTGGAAGCGTCAACACCGGATTGCTAGTCAACATCTCAGCCGAACCGCCTGACCATGGCATTCCGCTGTTTATCTGGTCTATGCGTAAACGCGGCGGGGTCAGTTAAACAAATGTCAAGTTGCCTAGAAATTTGCTTTATATTAAGCTTTTCCTAGACACTCTGCCGCGGGTACCAGTTTAAAGTTGTAAATACCACCTCTCCCAGTGGTTGTGAAATGGGTAATATGATTATGGGATTTCCGTTCATGGATCGCGGGAGAATGACGAGTAAATCACGGACAACGGCGCTATCGTGCGCTCAACGCTGTTTCCGGGGAGAACGACAGTACTGTGGTCCAGACGCGGTTACGGTTGACATTACACCTCCTGATGCCATGCTGCCGTTCCAAACACGAGTTAATGTATGGCTGAGAACCTGCTGTGGACAGATTTATACACAGTGATAACATTGTTGTCGTTTACAGATCACATACTATGTTCCTCCACCGGCTGACCGAAACACGAACTTCGCTAAATGTATGTTACAAACCAAGCCTAAACCGGCTACATATAAATTTTTTCGCTTGCTAGTTTCGTGTTGCAGTTTGCTCACACTGCAGATGCATTTCTAACCTTGTGTTCTCGAATTCGAAGCGCGTTCTTTCTTCTTAGAATTGCATGAGACATGCGTTTTTCGTATATTTTGGTTCACAGTGTCTTAGATGGTTAGCTTGATTTGTACTTTAAAAATTTCGAATCTAATGGTCACGGATTCACCGTTTTTATCAGTTGTCAGCCTTACTAAAATACCACTTGAATTGCTAAATGACTATTTTCAAACGAGTGATTTATTCGTAATATACTCGAATATTACGAATTATACGATTAGTACAAGGATGAAATTTAATGGTCTAGGTGACTTGATTGTGGATCCAGTTGGAAACGCCATGACAATGGGCCCACCCATGACCATCAACGTGACGATGCCTCTAGATCGACCAGAGGAAACTGGCGTAACGGTGTTCTTCGCGTCAATGAGAAACGGCTCAAAAGTAAACAGTTCCTTCCCAATATAGTTATGACTCTGCGCATTAACTGTTGATTAAATGTTCTTTACAGGGTGTTCACTGCTCGAACTATTCATTCAATCCCGATACTATCAGAACCAGCGACGGTTGCAACCTGGGAGCGTATTCGAGGTTCGGGTCGTGGCCCGGAACGGCATTCAGCGCCCAGGCACGAAACACTAGCGACTGCTTGATGGCCTGCAATAATGCAGTAGGCATAGGCAGCAGTTGTGGTCCGCATGAGATATACTTTACCGCTGTTGCACCAAAAGGAGTTGTCGGTGGAAGCGACAAGAAACAGTTGATCATTGTAAGTCTGCTGTCATCAGTCTGTTAAAAAGATTGGGAAGATGAGTTGTTTTCCCAACATACTTTAATGTAACGTCATGTTACATATTTTTTCCGTAAATGCAGCATCAAGTAAAAAATACTTAAAAGCAATACTACTTTTTGTCGCGTATCTGCTAAGCTTTACGCCTGTTCAGGCTAAAGAAGCCTGCATTCCGAAATCATAGTACGACTGTACCGTACGGTTAATTTTAACGTATGAAACAAATGAAAATACAGGCGTAAATCTGTAAATGAAGATGTAAAGGATCGGGCTCGAGAAGATACTGTTTTGTACTGTGAACATGCAAATTATGGAAACATTTTAGGTGAACTTTCGGCGGCCTGTTACAACGGCCACAAGCACCATTGGAACGGTACCACCAGCTACAACAATGGGGTCGACTGCCACCCCAGTAACGACTAGAATAAGCACCACCACACCGTCCACGACCATTAGTACTACTACAGTTACCACACCAACGACGACCAGGACAACTCCGACAACAACTGCTACCACTACACCGACGACAGCGACTACCACCACTACGCCTACGACAACCACAACAACTACTACAACGACACCGACGACAACAGCTACCACCACTACGCCGACGACAACACCGACGACAACCCCAACAACTACACCGCCGACAACAACGCGAACGACTACAACGCCCTCTACTACCACTAGTACAACGGTTACGTCAACGGCTACGACGAAATCTTCAACCCGCCCACCCACTGCCGCAGACTGTGAGTGCAGCGTTCGTGCTCGAGATTCTAATCTCTAACGTTTGCAATACTATTTCGCTGTACACGTCTTGTCGGCAGGTGTTACGGAGATAAATCCTATGGATACAAAAGGCACGATTAAAATGCTTTTTCCCGATTTCGCCATACTTCACCACCCGTACAGTCCCGTGAACACGGGAAAGGCTTTTGCTTACATATCTATGGATGTAAAAGCATCTCCGAAGGTATTCTTGGATGCTGACAATAACTGGTTTCAAGAAACAAATTTGTTATTTTGTCAAGGCCTGCTTGACCTTCACTCTGGAGCAAATACCCTATGACCATGGATGTATACCAATCAGCCGGATAGTGAACGTCGAATCGCCAAGTACTCTTGGGAATACGTTGACGAATTTCTTGTATGCCGATGTGTCGGGTTCTACCTCATGTCTGGCGCAATGCTACGCCGGAAAAAACGCGTCATGCGGACCGCATAATGTTGATTTCAAGATTACAACCGAAGCAGGCGTGCTGCATAGACTGATTCAGGTACTGTTTCATCCGTCAAGGGGTAATTAGAGTGCGTTCAGTAACGATGTTATTCAGATTATTTTCGATTCGCCATGGACTGGGACGGCGACTACTGTCAACCCATATACGGTACCATCGCCGCCATCAACGAGACCACAGACTCCAGCACCACCGGCGACCAACGGTAAATAATTCACAAAACTTTCGAATGTAAAAACTACTGTCGCTGTAATAAAGGAATCAATAGTCAGTATCTTGACAAACTGAGCATGGCAATCATTCAGTCAATCAGTGTGAGCGGCCGCCCGGGTTGCGTATTCGCTTTGGGACTGGTCGACCATCCTTCATAGTATGCCTTGGCTCTTCTTAATTACTTAACGGTTTAGACTGTTAGTGCGTACATAATATAACAGTTTTCTCGGAATATGAACACCGTTTCACTGAAATTACACAGAAAAAGCAAAGTAACTCTCGTGCTTATAAACCTGCTTTCAACTTCTCAGCTCCCGTTACTGCTAATCCATACACGCCAGCGCCACCATCACCAAGGCCTGTAACCCCATCGCCGATATTGACACCTGCACCATGGACGCCTGCACCATGGACACCTGCACCCGGGACATTTGCACCGATCCCAGAGTCCACTTGTAAGTAAAACAGAATGCGCCTGCCCTGGTCTTTTCGAACCACATGAGAATCATATCCTTTTGGACCTCTTGTGCTTTCTATACTAAATTATAATAAGCAGTTCGAAACTGATTAGTGACCGCAGTGTCAAGCGACTAGTTTCTGATCCGTAGTGCGTTTTGAAAGTACAGTTTATCAGTTTTCATTGGGTTATCTGCAGAGTACGTGCAACTGTTAGCACAGTCGCAGACGTAATAAAATTAAATAAATACCATTTCCATTATAATGTAATAAGCAGAACCTGTTGAATTTATAGGTAATTGGACACCCTCGGTTTCAAACATGCAGTATACAGTCGAAGGATTAGCTGAAAAGGAACTGTTCCGTTACGAGTTAACAAATCCTCAGGTAAGCTTAACCTCACTGCACTCTACGTGAGAAAATGATTTTAGATTCTTTCGTAATTATAGAACAAGAGATTTTACCCCCAAGATCGTAAAAATATAGAGTAATTTTCGAGCAGCGTAAGATATACATGCATACAGCTGTCAACGACTTCACAAACAAACTGTCAATCTTCTACCATATAACACGGCAGATAATGGTGAACTGTTTGTCCATATGTTATGTGTTCTTAGGGCTGTGATGGCTACAAGTTCAAAGTCCTGCAAAAAGAGGCGTTTGGTCACCTGGACGCAGACCTCCCACCCGGTTTTAACTGCATGGAAATTACGGGCGTTGCCCCGAGGAGGGTCCTCAGTCCGGCCAACAACCCCTGCTCAAGGTCCTGTGCCGATTCACCTTCTACATGTCCTACGGTGGACTTCACCATGGTGGCATATAAGGATATCCCCGGCAGTCACAGGGTCATGACATTTCAGCACTTCCAGGTATGCTTGATGTACTGACTTTTCAGACAGGTTTCGAGAAGGTCTTGCAACAGGGAATAATGTACTGTAGCCGCCCGACCAATTCGCTCGAAAGCGTGCCCTACCGCATACTGTATCCGGGTTTGGTATCTGCTTTACACACTGAACCCGGATGCAGCATGCGGTAGGGCACACTTTCGAGCGAACTGGTCGGGCGGCTACAGTACTATGAAGTAGATTCTCTTCTTCGTGCACTAGCGAGTCGATCTCTCATGCGTTACGGATAGGGTGACGGCGCAACCAATGTACGAAATCATAAAGCATATCATACTATACTAGAACTGTTCTGATTTACAGTATCATTTACAATCATTTTGATTCACAGCACAGAATGACAGAAAAATTTAATGTAGAAATTTCCGGTTAACGTTAACAGCAACATCGCCGATATTCAGGCCACATGTACGCAGGTGAACTACGTCTCCCGTTAAGAATAGCTCTTTCGTAATCATTTTACCAATGCGAATTTAATTGCTGAAATTTTAAAGGTAACCTTCTTATTTCATATTATACGTTAATGTTTCACAAGTTTATGGTATGCGGGCATATTTTTTATCCTTGTGTTACATTATTTCAGGTAACCTACGTGGCACAGAAACAGACTCCCGGTTACGTAACAACAACAACTCCGTGGATGCCACCACCGACACAATCGACGTGTGAGTAAACTGCTACTGCAACTGGCATTTCTGCTAAGATTTCTGCACACTCAGAACACCGAGAAACGTCCTTCGTTATTTGCAGCGTGCTTCGGCAAAGCCATAACCGCAACGTTTAACATTAATATTATATATTTGCAATTAGTAATCTGAGTCGGTAATTCACACAAGTCTAGTCTGTTAGCATGTGCAGTCAAATGGACTGGTGGTATATTTGTAATTCACTACGACGCTTGTAGGTAACTGGACTCCTACGATTGCTAACCAGTATTATACGGTCGAGGGCGAATATGAAAGGCAACTGTTCCGTTTCGAATTGCCTAATCCCCAGGTACGGATTATTACAACTGTATCATATTATTTTAAATTTAGCAAAAAAGCTTGGAACATATGTGACTGAGTTGACTTCTGCAGAAGAGTTGGCAAGACGTTCCTAGTTGCACTGATTGATTGTTTCGGACAAAATGATTTAGAAGAAAAATGTTTTTCTTTCTATGATTTCTTCGGCATAACAAGTTAACAAATTATGTATGCGCTTGTAGAGTTGTGATGGCTATACGTGGAAAATCATCCCGTCGATATTCTTTGATGTCAACAACCCCGACAAGCCGTTTGACCCAACGTATGAGTGCGTGAAAATTGAGACCTACCCCACTAGAAGGGTCTTCGTTCCCGCCCGTACCATGTGCGCGATGACCTGTCTTGGACATCCAGACCCGTGTCCGACAGTACCCTACACCATGGTCGCCTATCCGAGTAGCCCGAATGGAAATTACCGGCCGGTCATCCGTGAAGAATTCGTGGTACGTATTGCGTTTGACATCTGTTTGAAATGGGCCGACAACAGCTGGCTTCACATATTAACCGAAAATTAGCTGAATAAAATGTTATTTTCGTAGATTTTTCTTGCAAAGTTTATTACGGATTACTTGCAAAACCGTAGACGAAAGCCAGCTTCATAAAAGTAGTTTGATTCGTAAGTCAACCAGTTAGCGTCGACGAAAGGATCAAGATTCATTCTGACACTAGAGCAGAAAACCCGTCAAGGACTTCAATTGCAAGTCTAGTCGAAACATAGGTTAACGTGTAAAAATACCACACTACGACAGATCGACTGTTGAGAGCAAAAACTTGAAAACGTTCACAGATCCAGCAGACAGAATCTTTTCGTTAAATTTGAGTAGTTTCTCTAGCAGATCTTTCGGGCGCATCTCCAGTGGGGATTCGCCAGTTTTCTTGTTGCCCAATAGCATGTATCGCTTCCGTAGATATTCGGTATTCGAACTCAGTGTGAACTTTCCAGTCTCACCTTCTGTATTACAGGAAAAAGATTTGAAGTTTTTTTGACGTGATAATAATAGTAGCGTTTGCCCCGTTGATTCAAAAGAGCCCTTTGACTCACAATGCTGAGAAATTTTATTTCCCTTATATACATGATGACTACGTCAACCCAAATTAATACGCAATGACGTCTCCGTAGTTCGAGTTCCGCGAAATGAACTTATTTGCAATAACTTCCAGGTAAAATACGCGAAGTCTTACGTACCAACGACGACTCCATGGAGGCCAGCGCCAACGCAGGCGCCACCACCGCCGCAGCTAACATGTGAGTGAAGTAGCTACTAGCTGCACATTTTAACTGTACCAAGTATGGTTTTTTGCATTATCTGTACCTTATGCGCAAGGCTTAAATCACCAAAGGCCAACAGCACTTGACAATTACACGGTACACCACACCTTGCAATGTATCTTTGCAGTGTTTGGCGAAAAGTATTTCGTTACTCCTGTCTGTACAGTTGCAATTAGATGTTTTTCAGTAATTCACGGAACCTAATTTTGTTAGCTGCGCATAGTTAAATATGGTAGTACTTATAATTAGCTTTCCTCTCGAGTCAAAGTCCAAGATTTCTTGGTATCTGAAGCGTTCTAACAGTACAAAATGATCGGTAAGGAAAATACGCATGTTTTGAAGGTACGCTGGATATCACACCCATGCCCCACAGCACGCCAGTAATAATTTCGTCGCCATGGGCGGAATATG
>JAQGAU010001199.1:0-20684 GCA_034698045.1 Paramacrobiotus richtersi | reverse complement strand
CGAATCGTGTGCGCAGCATCAAAAACGTGTCAAAACACAAAAAATACAAAAACACAAACTCGCGGACCTTAGTTCTCGTTATGAACCGATTCTTATGAACTTTGCGTGAAAAACGGCTTGAAAAACAATTTTGCAGTTTTGAAACAGCTTTAGAAACGTGAAGTGGAGCGAATTAAAGTGGATTAGGGACAACATGTATCCCGACCACTTCTCTTCACTTATTGTCGTCTAGAATAGTTTGCTTTTCTCAGTATGAGGATCTGTTTGTTGTTGTTTTTTTAGCTGTTTGTTAAAGTGTCTGTAGATTTTCAAGAAGGGATTTTCCCTCATTGTATCTGATGTATGTTAAACAATTAAACTAGAATTAACTAAACTAAACGGAGATATACAGCACACGAGTCTGACTGTCAAACAAAACAAGTCTAACGTCACCACTTTTAAATTTTAGAATGAATTTCAAAAATTTCAGAATTCTTTCTGTAAAATTTCTCAGAAATGTGGAAAACTTGATTTTGGTTCAGAAGTGTCTTCATCATTTATTGTGCTAGTTTCAAAAGAATCGGGTCGTAACGAGAATTTTGGTAGACGAGTCTGCGTTTCATTTGATTAAATTTTACAACAGCCGGATGTTGTAAACACAAATCGTTTCGCACCCAAGGTATATCAGTGTAATTCGCACTAAATGTATAGAACTGACTGCATAATCTGTCATTTATCTTGTAAATCGAGAATAGTGAGAATTTCACTAGCTCTAGCGCCGATCGCTTAATTAGAGCAAAATGCGTTAACGACTTGTCGCCGTCTAATAATACCACATCGAGTCTGAATAAGCAAATACGTCCGCACGCAGGGAATGCTCTTATTCAAGCCACGGAACGGAGATTTCCTTATCGAAGTGAATAGCGCCATTGCTCTGTTATCGGTCTACGAAAGGTCGGGCGACGAAGGGTCGGGCGACGAAAGGTCGGGCGACGAAAAACGACGAAAGGTCGGGCGACGAGAAGTCGGGCGACGATATGACGGGGTGTCAACCCTATCTTGATTTCAATGTTACTGTGTTTAGTTAGATCTAATTCCACATAACTATGAAACTATGTGATTAATAATAAATCTGGAAAGAAGCGCACCAGTTCTAGCGCGCCCGACTAATACGAGAAAATTAATATGCCTGTGTGGATCATTTTACTGTTCGGAAAAACTTTTGATATGAGATTTGTCAACCCTACATTTATTTTAATGTTACTATATTTAGTTGGATCTAATTCCACATAACTAAAAAAGACAAGATTACTAAAACATTATCACGAGTGAGGAAACGCTTAAGATTTGCTACAGAATGCGATCGAAATCCACCCGGAAAACCACCTATGAGGAATAAAGTTGTTGTTCTTGCATAGGAATCCTCGTTCAATGAACCGTCATACAGTCGCGGTAGCAATGCAGCTACTAGCATGCTTAGTTCGTTTTGCAAGAAAAATTAGATTTCATTTGTGATGCCAAAGAATATCAAAGCCCAAGCGCTGGGCCGGTAATTCAATAGACAAAACAGCATATTCCGGTAATATTAAAGTCTTATAGCAAATGCAGCATAATGCAAGCGGCTCGAATAGTTATGCTCCCCACGATACGGACCATAGAACGTCGCTGTTAATTTTCCACAATGAAAAAGCCAAATTTTGGAAAGAACCATATAATAATTTGCATAGTATGTCGCTACCTAGTCTCCCCGGTTTGATATCCTACCAGTGTTTTAATAAGTAAGACAAACTTGAGAATTCCGAGAAATAGCTGCATAACCGAATCAAATCACCGGGCCACTCGGTTCTTTAGACTCTGCATTTGTTGCCCTTTTGAGTTTGTTAACTGGAAAAACTGGAAATGTAACTGGCGCACTCAGGTCAGCTGCCTCTATCGAGCCTCGTCTAAGTCTGGCTGTTGTTACTTGTTGACGTAATTTAAATCCAGTGCCTGCGCGCACGAAAACTTTCGACGACTTTCGTTGTTTCTGTAATATTTGGAATTTCTACCCCTGTTGGTAGTCTTATTTTTGTCCCTGTTAGTAGTGTTTCGTGCTCGACTACAGGGCCTGATGTGGCCTTTGCTAGAAACTAGCTACCTGTTATTTCGTAATTCGTAGCCGTCATCGTCCACGTGTTATGCAATGAACAGTTCAACAAGCGCGTATATAATTTTGACGGCTTACAGTCACGGGCCATCGTTACTATCATTATCATTTGGCATTAGCGACTTGCAGTACATTTACACAGCGATACATTTACACAGGTTTTGGAATTGTTGTCATATAACGCTTCATTAACGTTAACGCCCCAGATGACACAACTCCAGACAAAAAGCGCCAGATGGATAAACTAAAAAAACCGGCAAAGTGCTACAAGTGTCCGCAGTTCTTATGCTATTCCCACTGGCGGATGTACTTACCATTACGTACCAAACAAGCAACTCGCAACAGACTCAGAAACACGTACCCTCAGAAAAACTATTGTATAAAATAATCATTCTCATACGTACGTAAAAAACTTGCGACTGACTGCGCTTAACTGCAAGCATTGTAGCAGCATCTAAGAATAAACAGGAGTCTTTGGTTATTTATATAAAAATGTCATTTATAGACTGGTAGCGTTTAGTATGAACGGATGAAGTAATAGACGCTGACATGGTGGTCGGTTCTTGGATGGCATTATAAAACACGCTTTCACAAACTCGGACGCGTGTTCCTGATCAGGACAGTTGGAAAATATATCCTCGTCGACATCTGGTACGGCTCCGTATTTTAGCAAATTAAGAAGATTGTCAAGAAACGTGCGAAGATCCGCGTCTTCCTTCGTGAACTCGTAATAATTTGCGCTAGTACTGTTTGTATTTGCACGGTTCTTTCCCATTTTCCACCGAGGTACGGTTCTGGTAAACATCTCAATAACTGTACATCCCAGACTGAAGACATCGGTGGCAGTGCCCACAAGATCTGGCTCGGCATCAAGGTCAAAAGAGAGCAATTTCTGCATTTCCTTCGAGGCAAATCTGGAGGATCCCTCCGGATAGTTAATAAAAAATCCCAGTGTCGAGTCCCCACTATGGTAGGACGCTTTTCCGAAATGTGCGATTTTTAGCAACTGTGGCACATGGTTTTTTGCCGTCTTTTTCGCTAGAATGTTAGAGCAGCGGATGTCCTTATGGATGATGCCGTGTTGGTGTAAAACCGTCAGTCCCTTCAGAATCTGAGCGGTAAAGTTTGCAACGTGCACGCTAAGAGGTGTCAGCGACTTTATCGTGTCTGAGAGGGGCTCGTAGTCAGCTAAAAGGCAGACGTTCAGTTGCTACCTTCTTTGTCATACCCTGCTTTAAAGCACCGACTTACCTTCAGTTTCTGTGAAAACTCGCAGCTCCAGAGGGTTTTCAGTCATCGGCGGAACGGCAACATGTCGAAACACATGCTCTGTTTCCTTGTGGATTTCGGTCATTAGAAGGTCGAACACTCTGTGTTTGTTCAACATATCCTGACGATTGCTCTTTGGGTTATCCCGATCCGGACGAATGATGTAACAATATCCCGGCGGGATGTCACCTTTAAGTATCTCGGACAGTACAATTTTCTTGCGTATTTCTTCAAGTTTTTTTTGTGCTTCGCCTGGTTGTTCAGTAAACATAATTCCAGGTTGCGCAACAACTGCTGCTGTAGGTTTGAGGTACTCGTCTTCCGCCTCGTCGGCTGTACCGAGCTGGAACGTTTCAACAACGAATCGCTGTTGTTGTGAGCTCTTTTTTAATGGTATGTAAAACGGATGGAAATACGGTATCTGGAGAAGCTCGGAAGCACTGGACCGTTTCGCAGGATCAAATTCTAGGGAACTATTGAGAAACTGCACGATTTCGTTGGTGAGTAGTCGGCAGTCCGTACCAACACAACCATGTCCGCAAGTTCTAGCATTTGGATACTGCGGTCTGTAATTCATTTTAAAATATCGATCCATATCCTGGAATGTGCGGAATTCTGTCGGCTTGATAACTGGGTCATTAGGACCCTTCACGAAGTACGGGGCTTGACCTTGCTGCAGCATTTGTATCATTAAACAACCTACACTCCAAATATCGGTTGAGCAATCAATGCGAAATGCGTGAGTGTGGGAAGTAGCCGATAGTTCAGCCATTTCGGGTGAAATGAAAGGAACCGTGCCGGCAGCCATTGCTAAAACACTACGAGGTGCGGATGTGAGGTGCACAGCCATGGTGAGGCCGGTAATTTTCAGCGTTTTCCTATCCTTCGATATAATCACATTCGCAGATTTGATGTCACGGTGAATAATTTGGTTTTTGTGTAAGAATTGTAGCCCTTCCAAAACGTGTTTCATAAATCTAACTAACGTGTAATCATGGAGGATTTCTTTACTTATGAGTTCGTCCAGTGGCACGCCTACGAAAAACCGTTTTTGTTCAATTGTTCAATACGATCAAACTGAAGAAACATAACATGTAGTTACTATGACACGTATACATCAGTTTTACCTTCGCACAGTTCTGTAAGGATATAGCAAGTTCTTGGTATTTCAGGATTCTTGGTATAATCAATGCCGTAATATTCCTGCACGAATGTCCGGCCGTAGTTTGTTTTGAATGCGTCCACTAACGGTTGAACTAATCGGCGCACTTCTTCCATCTCGTATATCGAATCCATGTGTTGAGACAGTCGTCTGGTTAATTCGGCTCTTAATGGCAGTTTTTCAAGTAGCAGTATGTTTTGAAATCCCGAGAAAGTAAAGAATGTCTTTGACGAAGGACCACATAGGGGTAACGCGTAATCCTTGCCCGTAAGCTGGATGATATCACAGCGATCCAGCTCAACCACATACATTACGGACTCCGGTGAAGTGCACTTGAGTCTGAAGTTTGTCGCTCTCACTGTATGAATTCTGCTGGATTCTTCTTCCATTTCGCGTATTCTTTTATATTTTTCGCGTATTATTTTAAGCAGTAACGGTCATATAAAGCAGTAGAAGTACCTGAAGACTTAGTGTAAACGAAAAGTGCAATAGCGTTCTAACGAGAATCAGAGATCGAAACCACACTGTGGAGTTCGATAACAATGAATGTATTTAATCAACTAGAAACTATTCACACTATCGCAACTGAGTTTCTGCGATGATTCAGGTCCGGCATGGTGCAAGGCCATAATCATCTGTGACTATGTACCGTAGATTATTGTTACTGATTGAAGTGCAAGTACGTAAACAGAATATTACTAAGCGGACTGTATAAGCAAAGCTGGCAAACATGCATTCAGACTGCCTGAAGCAGTGCCGACCTAGTGCGTCGCTTTACCTAGTACACGTTATCATCGCAGTTGATAAGCCGGTTAGGACTTCACAATACAACTGGGCTAACAAAGTTCTAAGCCATACAAAGTCAACACTAGTATGAGTTATGTTGTTGTTCTTGAGCAGTGTCTTCCGGTTCTACCGAATAGGGTTGGTAATGAACAGTTCTATACGCACGCGTACGCAACTTGCAGAAATGTATGCGTAAAAGGTCTTCCGTCAGATTTTCTTTCGAGTGGCAACCCGTTTATGCTGTCTGTAGCGGTATTTTGGGATGAGGATAGGCGAAACACCAAACCGCTACAGTACAAAAAATGAACGTTAGCGCAGTGCCTTCGGGAATTAATCAAACGGGAGTCGACGGGAACACATCGGGCCTTGATCTTTACGGAATCTGTCAATTTAGCCAGTCCGTCAATGGTAGTAGGTAAGAAAAACTTCGATTATTTAGAAATTAGTGTAACCTATTAAGTAATTTATGTGGAATACCCTCATTCCTGAATATAAAACGGATACGACGAAGTGCAGACGCCTATATAGTAATCCTTACAGTGTTAGGTCTGGTCTGTACTGCCGAGAAAAACGTAAACGTAAACGTAAACAATAATAATGAAAGGGCGAGCCAGTCATGCAATTCACGTACCTCGATGCAAATACTGAAAGGCTCAAAAAGCTCTGGAAGCTCGCGTTCATGCAATATTATGGACATCACATCAGTTGGCATAACTTTAACTTGCCGATGCCAACTAGTTTCATATGGTTTTCTGGAAATCTCGCGTGTGTGAGATTAAAAATGTAGAAGGAGGAGACGCTTTTGTTTGTGGCTTTTGACTTTTTAAAGTTTACTCACGTTCGAAAGAGCAGACTTTAAGAAGAGCTTCAAAAATGTCCCAAATGACTTCATAATTCCGGAGCGCTGAAGGCTGGTGTTGGTTCATAATTTCCACAATTATCCTGTCATAGTTGTCCTATTACAAATTCGTCATATTATACGCGTTCATTTAGATGTTGTAAACTTTTCCAAGGTATTGCACGGTCCCGTTATTGATCTCATACATTCATAGACTCAACTAGCGACCCCATTTTGACGTTTTTATCATACACAGCTAAGCAGCGTTGGTGCTTTTATCGCATATACTGCGTCTTCGACCGACCAAAACGAAACCAGGTCTTTACTAAAAGGCGATCTTCTCTGTGTATGCTTCCCAGTGTCTAGCTCGAACGCTACTACATGACGTTTCCATTGCAGAGTTTCGACGCCATCGGCGAGCATTCCATGGGTCCTCCAGTATATCACAGCCATCGCAGTATTTACATTCCTGCTCATTGTGCGGATCGTTTTAAACTGCTTGAATGCGGGCGAAGCCAAAACAGAGCCTACAACGAAAAAATCTTTTGGTGCTGCTATACGGTCCGTCAACTGGACATGGATTCGCGAACTATGCGTGTTCGTGCTAAGCATGTTTTTATTGGTCATCAACTTCGTCATACCTTACTTTCTTTGGTGGGAAGACACGTAAGTTCTACTTGTTTATAAGAATTAACTAGTCTCTTACATGGAAAAGTGGCAAACAGTATTTCTTATGTTTCGATTTTTGGTAGAATCCTTTTTAAATTAGTAACACGCTTGTTACAGAAAACTGAACCATGGCTGGTGCGGTCTCCAAACTATGGAACAAGTCGGCTGGATGGGGGCGGATTGCTCCGTCAGCGTCGTTCTGCTTTTGTTATGGCTGTGCAAGGTTTGGAAGGTATGGTCGTATAAATGCGTTATGTAACAACTGTGGAGACAATCATTTCGTCAGATCTGCGGCATGTTTTTAGTTTCTCCTAACTAAAACTCCAAATTTGCACTAACACTTCGCCGGATTTATTTAACTGCCGTGTCCTTTATCCATTTTTAATGTCGTATTCATGATCAAGCTCACTGAATAATCAAAAACAGAAGGTTGGGCGTTATGTGAATCTTTTCACATCGAAGCTTCTACTGCATTGTTTTGCAGATGTGGCGTACATCACGTCGTGTGCTAAATGAGCCGAGGCAGAGCCTCATACTTCGTTTCCGTGCTGTTTTCTCTCGTCTGTTTCGAGATTGGGAATGCTACGCAAATGTAGCCAATATTCCATTGATCGTCCTGGAAGTTGCAGTCATTGTCTGCGTGAATGCCAACTGTGGTAGCTTTCCTGACCGCTGGAAAGTTAGAGTTACAAGTATGATGACCTTTTGGTTTCCACGCAAATTGCTCAGCAATAATCTTGCCTGTAGGTCTTCAGTTTTTGCGGATTTTCTGTTTGACCTGGCTCTGCGACAAAGTGCTGCGATTATTCCCGAAAATGGCCGTGACCACGGAGACCGTCATCCGAAGAATCGTGTGGATTGCTTGCAGTTTTGTTAGTTTTGCCGCATGGATACAACTGGTAAGTATTTTACTAACTCTGATTCTTTAAAATACGGAACCTCGAAAGTACAACGTATTCTGCCTACGAGATGTCAGTTATATCGACTGAAAGTTAGGAAGAATTTATGATTCCACGTATGTACAGCTTAAAACTGTGGTATGAAGAATACCAATGTGTTTATCCGTTGTGAACGATTCAGATTGAAACACTGGGTGATCCCTTCTTATCCACTTATAACGGACAGAAGGAGTTGACGTACTGGAAAGCGGTGACCTTTTTGTATGGAAAATTGGTGTTCCTGGATGTTACTTCTACTCAGCTTGAGACAACTGTCGCCAAGATTTCAGTATATGCCGCTCAAGCTTTTGCTCTGGTAAATATCACAAATCACTACGTTCTGTTACAAATTACCGGACAGCTGCCTGGCCGCATTTGTAGCAAACTGTAACTGTAGAGCTGACTGTAAGCGTTTGACACAACATTCACCACTTTACGAACTGTATTTGCAGATATTTTTGGTGCAAATCATACCGGAGATGTTCAAGCAACTGCCGGGTATTTTGCGAATTCGTTCATTTCCAAGAACGTATGGCAAAGAGGACAACGAGTACGAGCTTCTGCAAGGTAAAAAGTTAGTAATTAATTAACACAGTTAGTTAATTTTAGGTTTGTCCTTATCCTTGGCTCCGTAAGTGCGAAACCGGTGCACAGATTCGTCGAAAATTTCCGGTTATCGCACCCCGAAAAAGATGTTGTTGTGATGCTAGAGTAAGTGCCACCTTGCTTCACTAATGTGCCAAGGCATTAGTATTATTTGCTCTGTACGACGAAATTTATCGGTATATTTGCGAAGTAAGACTACCTACGGTCTAGGAACTGCATTTCCTTAAGCTTGTAGTTCTATTTCGTTGGAACATCTTTTTGGGATCTCTTTATCACGATCTGTGCCAATGCTAGATGAAGAGAGTTATTGTTGTTGCGATCCTTTTCCAGGCCTGATTCGCCCGATACGTTAACTGAACAAATGCACACCGTGGCCGGGAGGCATAAAGGCTACCTCACCGTTTTATCTGCCTCGGTCTTCAAGGATGAAGATATGCTCAACAACAGTGTGATATCAACAAAGTGTGGATGCGCCTTCTTCTTTGCCAACGATAAAGCTCACAACTCGGAGGACGAAGACCAATGCAATTTCCTTAGAGTCCATGCTTTGAAACAGTGTTATCCGAAAATTCGCGTGATTGTACAAGTCCTGCTTTTTGATAACAAGGTTCGCAATACTTTAAGTACCAAAAAAACCGCAAATGTCAGAATTAACTACCAGGTTTTCTTTTCAGGAACGCTTCTGCCATATACCAAGATGGAGGAAGCATAATGAATATCATCCAGATAACGGAACTCTAATGATGCAAGCTGATCGTGTCATCTGCACAGCTGAAATTCAGTTTGCGCTGCTAGGGCAGCATTACTTCGCACCCGGCATATCCAGCATTGTAACTAGCTGGTTCGACAGGGAAAAATTGCAGCAAGAGGGCGAGACCATTAGAGCTATCACTATACTAAGTGCTCCGAATCCACATCCAGATTTGACCGCGGTTCCGCCGCTGGTTGGAAATAGAGTTCCCGGTGCACGTCCACGCCCTGCCGATGGTTCCAATGCAAATGCAGTTTCTCACCAATCGCAGACTGCGTCAGGGCAAAACGTCAACGAAAGCAATAATATCGGCGTTCCAAACGGTACTCAACCAGCTGGCCAAAGTAGGGAAGCCGAATTTGGAATTGAACTCCGCCGTATTCGCTCGTCTTCAGCCTCAGATGAACAGTCAATCGGCACTGCCGGTGTTTCTCGGCAACGCGTCAGCAACGGCGCGGATCCTGAGGCTAACGAAAATGACAGTTTGCTACCGCGCACGGTAGGCGAAGCCGCAGTAGGTGCTTCCTCTCCAGCGGACCGTTTGGCGGCGAATGGTACTACGGGAACGGCGAAAAGGAGCGAAAATCGTGAAGAGCAGCAGACACGTCCTGAGACTCTCGTAACAATGCATCCCGGATGTTTGACGTACGAGAAGGCACGAGTAGGTAGAATCCTCGACCACTGCCTTATGTAGCAAACTACCATGAAAAAGTTGCAGGAAGCTTTCGAGAAGTGTGAGAAGGTTGCCTTATTGTTTGCTGTGCTACAAAACGGTGAATTCCATATCTATCCACGAGACAGCCTTGTCTTGACTGCCGGGGCCAAACTGTTCTTCATTACATCTGCAAGCTCCGAAGAACTAATTAAGCAAGTTATGGCAAAGGAAAGGTATTCTGTCTGGCAGTCCTATGCTTTCTGTTGATGGACCTTAAATATTGTGCTGTTTTTCGTGCTTCAGAAACCGTGCATTAGCCGGTGTTCGACTGAGCACTCAGATGCATCAGGGGCATATGAGTCTGACCAAGAGAAGAAAGCTGAAAATTTACCCCCAACTTCAGTCGTATGAGTAGCCTATAAACAATTACTACAGAGTACAAGCTAAAACCATGCTTCATATTTATAGATCAAAACAGAATAGTCGGATTGTTTGCGATATTAGTGGACAGTACCAGCGCTATCTCTCAGCAAAGCCGGTAAGTACACGTTTATTTTACGAGTGTCTTACGACAATCTTACAAATTTATTCTAATTCGCTTGTGTGGCTTTCGGGCCCTTACAGCTCGATGACAAGGATAAAGTCAAGAAACTGCAACATCATGTTGTCGTTTGCGTTCTCTCCGACCGGAATCCAGCACCCATTGGACTAATAAACCTTATAAAACCATTGCGGGCCGTTCAGCTTGCACATCGACCACCCATAGTCATTTTAGCCAGAGCCGATTTCATCGATACAGAGTTGCAAGCTCTCGCGGAGTTTCCCGACATTCATTTCGTAAAGGTACCAGCAAAACTTAAACATAATTGCCAACAGATCTGTGTCCTGCGTAACGGTTCACATTGACTAGGTACTTCTAGGTACTTCTATATAGTATCAGGAATGAAGTACGGTACGATATGTTATCGCGCATTAGTGAAAGAAATTGTGAAGACTTTCCGTTTTGCTGTCACTTGACTCTTCGCCTCTTGTCCTTTAGAGCGAACGAGAAGTGACCTTTTTGCAAGAAGCGACCGTTAATTTCCAGTCTGTTTCCAGGGCAATCCAACGCATGACAGTGACCTTGAAGCAGTTAATGCTCAAGCTTGTCGAATGTGTATTATAGTGGATGCAAGCGAAAGGCCCAAAGAACAACTGGAAAAATGGGAACAGCAGTTACTGTCCAATGCCGGCTACTGGCCTGTCTTGCCTAGGCACTTTTATCGGCATGTCAATGCGGTTGTTGCTGCAGTATCTATCAACAAGTTTCTGGATAACCCTAAGCGCGGAAAGACAAGCGTTCCTGAGGAAATTCTGATTTGTATACGTAAGTTCACACATACTAAAGTTTTACAGCTGTACAAAGCCTTATTTCGTAAAGACCGTAGCTTCAAAGTTCGATTGCTGTGATTGCAGACCACAAGGCCGTCAAGCTGATTTCGTGGAATAAGAAAACGATCAGCACCTCCAGAAAGCCGTACATAACAGCGGACACCGTGACTCCAAGTTTTACTGACGCGCTTATGATGGCTTGCTACGAGGACAAGGACATCTTCGACCTTTTCCGTTTGTTCATCCTCGGGGGTTACAAAGAGGGTTTCAGGCCCGCAAATGACCAAAGTGTCCACGGGTGTGCTTATATCGGCAACCAAGCAAAAGTGACCAAAATGAAATTACAAGTTGACACGAATAATCAAGCCAGTTTTCTGTCGATCTGGGCCGCAAAGAATGCATCTGCTGGCGCTCCAGCACCGGGTCCTGACATTGCTGAACAAAATGCTGCGAACGGTAATGTTGGCACAGTTAACGGATACATCATAGATGCTACCACAGATTTTCGGACGTCACGCACAATGGCCGCAGCTAGGGGATTTCTCGTCATTGGAAGAGAACGAAAGCCATGTGAAACGGCAAATCAACTGATTGCTTATGAATATCTTGTGCTTGAGAGGCCATTTTTCGTCCAGGAAAGGCATAATCTGATCGAGACAATCAAAACGTCCATGCATCCGCAGCCGATTCGGTAAAACATGAATAACACAGAATTCATTACATTGTGCAGAAATGTACACCTCTGCACAGTTATATTAATATCGTAAATATGTTCCACCAGGAGTGACGGACTCACTGCGCAGTTAGTGTAACTTGCGTTTTGTACTTCGTATATATGTAGATTAGGGAAACTAAACATCGGTCAGTATGCATCGAACACTGGGTTTCTTACAGTATTACGGCAGTTTCTTTACTTGTAACATGCTGTGCAGTCTAGTGTCTATAAATTGCCACCTAATGACTCAAGCTACCCTATGTTACGGTAACAAATAACCGGCGCTGACAATTGTGAGTTTACCAGTATAACATACAGTTAAATACATACAGACATCATCAAAACATACATTACAGTCGCCGATTTCGTTATCGTTCCAGCTCCTTGGAGTACTTGTCGGATTTCATTTCGCTAGCGATTGAGAAAGGAAGAAGTGACTCTGATGAATTTGTAATGCTGCATGATCGAGCCGACTGGCTGTACGTCTACTATGGAATTGTAGTTTCCCTTGGCGAAAACCCACAGGTAAGCGATTAGTTAAGTGATGAAAGGAGGTGTTTTTTTGACGGGTTCGGAAGTTCGAGTAAGTCTTTAAGCTCGCGCAAACTCTGGTTCCGCATTATCGGATCCACTTAACCCAATAAGGGTAAAGTGGACATAATCTGACAGTCAAAAGCGCTTAAAATTCAGAGCTGACTGTTACAGCTACTCACATCGTAACCTTGAGTTTGCTAATTTACCGTAGCCTTAACGTGCACAACTGCCTAATGTTTACGTCTGATTCTCTGGCCTTAATTAAAACGTCTAGCGAAACTGGGTGTCCTGTGGACATTCGATTCTGCGAAATCATTCGTTTTTGAGATAGTCCAGTTTTTGAGATTCTGATTCACACGGGACTTTCTTTATCTGTTAGAACACTGGGCAAAACATTCGCACAGTTCTGAGCCAGTATCTCACCGGTGACCAAGACTCTCCAGAGCGTCGGCCAGGCTTACCAAGATTGCCTATGGCTATCCTGACATATGTTCAAGGTCTGGACAGCAACGAGAAAGACGACACCGTGCCCGGCATAGATCAAGTCATCCCGGTGGACAAGTTTTTCCATGGTTCTAATGCACCGGATTCCCCGTCGGTGGGAAGGAGGATTGAATGGAGCGAGCTGCGGAACAGAGACTGGGATAAGCTAACCTATCCCGATACAGAACAGCCATGAATTGTTGTGTTCGCTATGTACTGTTGTCCAACAGACTCACCTTAACTATCTGACTGTTGTTGTGCTGTTCTTGTGTTGATTAGATACACCGGAAGACGGAACTTGATAGAAACGAACGAGTTACCGCTCGTACTTTCCCTCCCAAACAGCCAAACTGGGTCATGCATTTAGCTAACAATCGTATTAGACTACTAGGCCAAACAGACTGCGCGTGTACGTGCCTTATATTTCCTGATAACAATGTCCATGTACTCGACAGATAAGTACTTATTAAAATTACCTGAATACCACCATAAACAATATGAGAATCAGTCTTGTCGAATCGAGTCGAAGTAGTAAGCAAGTAGGTAGAGTTGAGAAATGGGTCGGGTGCGTCCTGTGGACTCTAAACCTCTAAAATGATTCGTTCTAGATCGTCCAGTCGTTCGATGCCGATTCACACACGAGGCTTTTTGGTCTGTTAGAACATTGAGAAGGACACTCGCACAGTCCTGTGCCAGTATGTGCCACTATCTGGCCCGTTAATCATGACAGCAAGCCATCAACCTGCTGCCAGTCCATTTGTCATTACTTTACTTTTTTGGTACGGCAGTTCACAACTGTAAATACTGCCGACTCTGGTATGCTGCTGCAGTAATCGATTCGCCTTTGTTATTTGTATGAAGACCGCTAAATATGTCCTTCGAGTAATATTGTTCAAACGGAGCTAATAAGAAGTAACGTGGACGGCTTTTATTAGACGACCCTTGTGTAAGTAAAAGTAGTGTATACTTCCCAGAGATAAGCAGTGCTATGTTAATGCCGTGGTTCAGTTAGTTGCAGGCTGGAGACCGCAGTACACACCGGCGTCGCTGTCCGTTATCGCTATCGCTTCACGAACCGGATTCAACTACTGCCTGCTTGGCACCGGATCGTTAGATAAATGAACTTGGCTGCATTTTCCATTAAAAACATAGGCAGATAAGCAGAATGGGTTTGCTAGAGTAGAAGTACTGAGGTTACAGTATAGCTGGATATTTTCTAGCCTATGATGCGGAATAGCGACGTTGCTCGTGCTACATTACAAGAAACCTCGTATACCTAGTGCGCTTATAAGTGACAAGTGTTACTTATGGTTTACTCCTACTGTACTACCTTCGAGGGTGTTACATCGATTTTCGCTGTGTGCTGCTTAAACAGCTAATCTTATCAAATTAATTTGCAGAAATAAAGATTTGTCCTAGAAGTGAAGTGCTTGGTGGCAGTTGTCAGTATCATTTTCTAAACCAGGATTACATTGGGATAGGAACATTTGGCGTTGTTTACCAAGCCAAGATTACGGATCGCGGTAATTATTGTGGAGCCGAAACCGCAGCAGTTAAGGTCGTCCACTTGTTTCGCGAATCTGAGCTTTTTGCGAATGCCCAGAACTGGACTAGCTTGCGTAGACGATTAAATGTTCTTCTTACGCTGGCACACGAGAACATCGTCCGCTACCATAAAGTTACCATTACTGGAGCCCGAGGGGGTGCTTCGGTTGAGCTGATGATGGATTACTGCCCTGGTAAATTTAGTTAGTAACTTAGTGCAGCAAGTAACGTGCAGTTAGTGTTTTGAGCGAACCGATAGAGATTGTATGTCAACTTGTACGAGTATGTTTTGTTTCGCGTAGACGGCGACCTGGATTCGTTCCTGCGAAGGCGGGATCGAATTGGTACTAGACCAAATAACAGTCATCCGCTACGCAGCTCAAATCTCACAAGGCCTAAAGTACCTACACGAGGGCAACATCATACATGGAGACCTGAAAATGAGTGATATACTGGTTAAACAGCGGGACAATCAGGGCCTGAACAGCTACTGATTGGCGATTTGGATGATCTCATCTTGATGCACAGAAGTGCGACTTGCTCGTACGACATTTCACATCTTCGTGGCACTGTACGTTACATGTCGCCGGAGATGCTGAAAAAGTTCGCATGTCTTCCGACAGAAACTCCTGGAAGAAAAACCGACATTTGGAGTCTGGGATGCATTGTGCTACGGTTAGCAGATTTTGTTGTGGGAAATGAGGAAAAATGGCTGAAGCGAGGTCGGGAGATGGGAAAAAGCCGGGGAGAACATTTCGGACAACCTCTTCGCGATATTGGTTATGGATGGCTATGTGCCGTTTGTTACGTATTTCGTACCAAGCTATCTGGCGACTTGTATTCGGCAGTGTTTGTGCGTGACCAGTGCAAACAGGATTTCTGCAAATGACTTTGCTAAAGAATTGGTGATTGCGGAGGGCAAGTGTAGGAAGAGCTTGATAAGACGGGGATTAGTACGAGGTTACTGTGCGCGTAATCGTCGATCAATTTAGAACCGAAGACTGAATGAATATGTACTGTGCGTGGGTAATTACAGCCGATTTGATAAGTAACAGCTTTATGTACTACAAATTCTCAGCATTTTCCTCACGTTGTTTCGCAAATGACAGATAGAGGTTGTAGTTCTACGAATCTACGGAACGATGTCCAGAGCCTGTAGCAGCCACGGAGTTAGAGTTTCTCATCCAAGGTCAGTTCTAGTGCAGCTGCAGACCCGTCGTCCAACCCCTGCACGTAATTATCCCTCAACCCCGGATTCAGTTTATCGTGTATCGTTATCGTTTACAGGCAGCGGAAGCAATATCAATCCTTCGATTGACTCGTTCTGTTTCTGCTTTGTGGGTGCGCATGAGCTGAGTACAAGTTACAACGATACAACACGAAACAATACGATACCGATAGCTTCGATAGTGTAAAACGATTGTACAACGATTAAAAGGTTGCGAGGCATACTTGCTGTTCAGTAATATGAATTCGGGATCTTAAGCAATTAAACACTGATTTGTTGGGCAAATGGCTGGTACCACCTATGTACGTTGCATATTGCCACGGACACATGTTTTATACTAATGTAACGATCAAGGCTAACAATAAACGAACGCAGTACTATAAAGCCGGTCATTATCTACAGCAGCTGGTATTTGTATCTTGGAATAATCGAAGTGCTCTATCAAATACATGGCGTCCGGTGACTGCATTTAATTTCACCGATCGTATAAATACTGTACAAAAAACACCGTTTAAATGGCCGTTCCTAGTATTCGGAGATGTTCGTTGTAATTTCCACCAAGGGCCCACATTCCATGCTGGACAGACCGGCCGTTTGCGCAACAACAAATCGACCGTTATTTCGTATCTGTTCATGCGAAGCAGACCTTTATTGATTCTTTCCGGCACTGCTACTAGCTACTTTTTTGTCCGCTTATAGCAGTATTACTAAGAGACGCATTAGCAAATTTCTCAATGATTTTAGCAGTATCCGCTTGATCCACACAGCACACCTCAAAGAAAGCACACGGGGCTCCTTTGCTAGACGCCCCACTGGCACATGTATTAACCACATCTTCCCGAATGCATTTCCCGCCCTTGGCGCCGGCGACATTGGACGCGGTAGCGGCTTGACAGCGTTTCCCCTCTGCCAACGGGTCCAGTTTCTTCTCCGCTGGAGGGGCATCGGTGGCGGCTGCAGGAGCACCGCCGGGAGCAGGGGCGGGACTAGGAGCAGCGGTCGTGGTGCCGTGATCGTAAAAGTAGTCCCACTTGTAGTTCTGGTAGGCGCCCACCACATCGGAGCTTTGGATTGACGCATAAATCGGAGGATTCGGTAAATCTGGGTGATAAAACGCCGAAGAGTTATTTCATTAGGTTTGCTTTTAATTGGCGCTGCCAAACGTAAAAAAGATTTAAAACTATATGGAGCGATTTCCTGCAATTTTTTGATTGAAGATTCTTTACAAGTACCTGTGTACAGTCTCAATGTATAGTTTTTGAGGGGATATATTGTGGTACTATTAACGAGGAGTCAAGTTCACTTTCTTTTCTTTTAAGCAAAATTCAAACGAGAGTTGTTTATTCGGGCAAACCATGAATATAAAATGTACGAACGAATGTACGAACTCTAGCTGTAACGTAGATCGAGCTGCAACATGATGCAGTGGACCGATAAACATAAAGTATAATGTATAGATGTTTAGAAGTATAGATGTTAACATTCAGCTGGTTTTAGCTACCGTCCGCTCACGTTCTAACTGGAACAAATGTTTCATATATCTGAGCTTTTAATGTGGTTAAGGGACGATCTTGCCCATTATCGGAAAATAAAGACCATAAAACAGAAATAAATCTATTGGCATTCCTACATGTTAAAAACAAAGATTATTACAAGTTAACGGCTTTTCGCCAGTTGTACATTGATACTTCGATCGTCGAAACTCGTACAAATAAGCACATGTGCATGATAAACATTAAGATCACGGAAATCGTGAAGCCATTGTTCTACGTTGTTCACTAGCCATATGTATAATCATTTATAACATTCCATGTGACCGTTCATGTGCAAAACACGAAATTACAAAACTGTATACAGAACAGCAGGCAGGTATGCTAATTACGGACGGACCCGAACGTTAATGAAATTTTTACAAACTTTACCGCGATTATTTAATGTACAATAAGCTTGACCAAGCGAAAAAATTGACGAAATAGTACTACAAGCTGCATATATGCACAGTCCATTAGTCTGATAAATTTGACCGTAAGCTTTAACAGTTGTAAATTTGTAATGATTTGGCTGCTTACAGAGAGGATTGCCGATCCAGCGTTGTGGGATCGTTATCCAGGGTAATGCTGGGAATGCTGGATATGATCCGCCATACCCTCCGTAACCGGTATTGTACGCTACGCAGGTCGCCAGCAACGATGAGAAAACGGCAGCGATATCCGCAGTTAATGAATGCATTATCACAGTGCTAAAAAGAGCTGCGATAAAAACAGGTACGTACGCGGAATAAAAGCAAATTTGTGAGAACAAATGCAGAATCTCGAAATTTTGTGTTACCCGCTGCAATTAACAAACAGCCTATATCGGACAATTACAAACTATAAAAAAAGTTTGGACATCCAGAAACGTAGTTCGTTACACGTTCACGGCCGGAATATCACATAAAGACGGAAAACGATGGTTCTCACAAATTATTGATAATCATATGGTCATCACATCGGATCTGATGTTCTTCTTCGCTTTCAGCAAAAAAAAACGATGATGACAATGTTAATAGGACACTGAATTTAATGAAGTCCGTTGATACACTTCCGATAGATCGGCGGTTCTCTTATTTTTCACCACACGCGCCACATAGATACGTATGTGTACTGACGCACGTTGCCGGGTTTATGAAACGGCCAACAAGCAAAAAATTACCAACAACAACAAAAAATTGCCAACAAGCATTACATCAACAATACATAAATTAAGGTACAGAAGTTTCGATTTAAAGGCTTTGGCTCTTGCAATTGACCTAAACATTTCTTAAATCATAATTCAAAGGATTTACCTTGGTTTCGAAGATTTTCACTTAAAAGAGTAAAAGATTACATTTCTTAGTTCAGTTTTTAGTTCGTTTTAATTAGTTTTTCACCATTTACAAAATTGTATAAGTGTACAATAAGCAGTATGCATTATTGTCACTACAGACAGAAACTGCAAACGTCTCTAGAGATGGCAAAACTAAATTAGTTCACTAAATTAGTCGTTTACCATGGTTAAATTTTGCGAAAACTAAAAGTTTTAACGAAGTGAAATTTGGTCGTCAAAAAGTTTAGTGAACGAATTTTTAGTCGCAAAAATTTTACGTTTTCACAACGCGCGAGATATCTCGAGCGAAGCTGCTGATTAGCTACGCGTGTGAAATTATCTCGCGCGTAGATCTGATCTTTTTAAAAAGAACGTTTGCACGGAATAAATGGAAGCATATAACGCATGGAAGGAAATAACGTATGGAACGTATGGAACGTAAGGAACGTAAATAACGTAAGGAAACAGCATATAACGTATGGAAAGGTCTAACGTGCGCCGGTACGAAACGAAATGCAAAAAATGGGAACAACTGTCAGCAACGTTTGATCAGAATAAAAAAAGGAAGGTATTGTTAATTATTGTTTCTTCTGCTAGCCTAGGTGACCTGCATTTCTCAGTCATTCAGTTATCCTTTTTTATGCTAACTTTAAAACATCGTTGTAATTGTACTGCATTGTGACAGTGTTATCTTCTGTTTTTACCGTAAGACATGGGCTTGTATGAATATAGTTTCTTTCTTTTGGTTCGCGTTAACAATAACGCGGTCGGACCAGAATCGTGAAATACTATTCCAGGTTGAATCCGTACAGTTAAAATCGAAATACACGTTATTCAGCGAGTTCCACGGTGTATTACCACGAAAAAGGAATAGTTATGCATCAGAATGAAAGATTACAATAAATTTATTAGAGCCCAGCTGAAGAAACAGGGAGTGGATGTACGATTTGTCAGCGTTTTTCAGCCAAGTAAAGGAGATCGCAGGGAAACCACATTTGTCCGTGTTGGCAGTTTTACTGCATGTGCTGAGAAAATTAAGAACGAACATATCTGGCCAAAGAATGCTTTTGTGCGTAAGTGGGTTTTTTAAACTCTCATTTGTTACCATTTATTTTATGTTGATTATGCTTCTCGTAATTTTTTGACACACCCCAACGGATGAATGGTTCTGTATTTTTCTTTAAATCACAAATTAACTGTTTTTCTGTGGGATTTTGTTCTGTTATTGCAGTGTTTTTGGTTTCGTTTATTGGAAGTTTGGGTGTTGGGCACGAAGCCATTCGTCCACGAATGGCCCTGCTGGGCAAATGTACCAGAGGAATAAGTTGTTGTTGCATCGCGCTTTGTACAACGCAGCTAGACTATTCAGAGTGAGCTTGCTCAGTTTCTGCAAATCAACAGTGCCAAGGTTAGCTGCAGTCGGCAGGGTCTAAAACCTGGCTATGGCAATTGCCACTGGCTATGGCATCTGGCAATGGCGAAGCCTTTTTGGCAACGCCAGTGCTAAAAACTGGCATTGCCAGGCTAAAACCTGGCAAAGTTGGGATAACGTCTGCACTTGATAGTCGTGCACAGTGTGGCACATTTTGGTGCATACAACTTGAAACTGAACAAAATGTGTATGGCATAAAATGTTTCTGTATGCATCAAACATCGACATATTTATGATTAATTAACAAGTGTCAACGACAATTAAATGGACAGTACCATTCCAGCCTCCTGTCTTACAGGTCACGACAAAGTAATGCAGCTTGTAAGCACAATTATTTATGGGGACATCAGTAAAAGAACAGTATAGCAAATATTACCACCAACTGCAGAAAATTCAAAAAAATGATTACTACTGTAAACGCTGTATGGTGGTGAACTTATGTGCTATGAGGTGAAATCTATCTGGAAAACGTTTTTGAGATGCTGGTAGTGCAACCACAAAAGTTTACTTCGTACGGCAAGTACGATGATTGTGCTCATTCGCAGTAAATTTTGGCAGTTCTAATTAAAGATAATTCAAATTAATTACTTAATTAATTTAAATTAATTAACTCAAATTAACGATAACTTTTTAAAGGGAGCATTTGGTTAAGGGAACAGGATTTTTGTCGGAGTGTTTGAAATAATTTTTTTGCGTCCTTGATTGCGCAATAACCCTACTGGTGCGTAAAAAC
>JAQGAU010001198.1:0-20690 GCA_034698045.1 Paramacrobiotus richtersi | reverse complement strand
TCCTGCTCATTTAATTTTGTTTTGCCTTTCTAATCTGAGTGCGTGTGTACACATTATACCATGGTACAGTAATAAACCCCCCCCGTTTTAAAGCCAAGTGTTAGATGATGATTTGTGCATGCAGGCTGGCCTATCGATGGAGGAGGCGGATCTCTATCAAGCGTTCATGACGAATACACAAAACAATAAGCTTCGGTTCACTGCCGGGTATTTGATGGACTTGGATCAGCGTTCGCTGTTTTCTGTACGCTTACGCACATACTCTTTCTTATATGGTACATGCAGTGCTCCAAGCGAATAACGTACATGTCTGTTTTAGGTCGTCCTGTCGTTAGCTGGATTCCTCTGCTTTGTAATTGAGCGAGTTGATCGCGCAATTGTTGACACTCGTGCGACTGAGCAATATTAACACACTCGTGCGACTGAGCAATATTAACGGGAAGCCACTGATTAGTATTACACCGTGAATGTGATTACGTGTGCACTACATTAAACGGAAAGTCCTGTCTGTAGTACTGTTGATCCTGTTTGAAACATTTGAGGTTTGTTTTAACGGCTTTCTCACCTCACCGGCGACCAGCATTCCGGAAGCAGGTTTCTACTCTTTCCGAGCAGTTCTGCACCGAACATCGTGCGAACTGGGTCTTTTAACATGTCAGTTCCCGGTAATTAGTTTTTGTATTGATTCAACATCGAATATCTCTCATTGTGCGGTTGATTCGAACAGTTCGTTACCCGGCCCTTCTGAGTGCATCAACGGTTCCTTGCAAGCAAAGTAATGCCGATAAAGACACTGGGCTTGCCTGCACAGTTTTTTTGTTGAGTCCGTATAGTTATGTTCAAAGAAAGCCAACCGCTTCATTTTTTATTGAAGAAAGAACAGTGAGTTACAGTATAATGGTTAAATAGTAACATTTCACAGCAAAAAAACAAGATTTTTCGACAAATCCATAAAAAGCTTTCTAGAGTGCAAGTAGCTCAAGATTATGATAACGCAAGAGTGCAAGGTCCTGCACACATGATAATGCCGTGACAATTACACACCATAAACTGCCTTGTAAACTGTTTTACACTACAAAACAGCTAAGGTTAACATAGATGCGAGTACAGTACTATGGAAGAAACATGGACATCCTGGATTAGTTGGATGGTACGACGAGGCGATAAAGCAGCAGAATCCAGAGCGCTCTGGCATTAGCTCTGGCTGAGTCTGATGTGGCTGTACGCGGTATGGAACTGGGCGTTCGTCGGCAGGGGTTGGCCTCGCTCCTGGCAGAACTCACTCACAAGTTCTGGAGAAAAAAAGACATTTCAAAGATTGCGAAACGTTCGTTTAAAATCCAGTCATATTACGAATCTTTCATGAATAGTTTAGGAAAGTCTGCTACTCTTACCAGTGGCCAGTTTCAATCGTGCCTGGTCGGTGTATTTCGCCGTGTTCGCTCGCAGTTCGGCCAGTGAGAAGACACCATGAAGAGCCAGTTTAAAAGCCATGTACCAGGTTTTCGCCTTACTCACTTCCTCCTACAACAAACAGCGTGGTCAGTGTATTCGTCTCAGACTCTCAGTGAAGTTGCCATCAACCCTGACAGCAGTATCTTACCCGGAGCTCGACAGAATCATTGTCGTCGTTCAGAGCAAACGCCGGCGGTTGTTCGAAGGGTGTGCTCGCATGGCGGCGGATCTTCTTGGTCCCACTCTGCAATGTAGAACACCCAGGTCAGCGACATTCACCGAGATTGGAAAATACTGAATTACCACTTAATAACACCATTGCACTATGCTTCTGAAGTTCGCGCTTCTACAGCTATGCATTTTCACATATACAATTTACTGTAAAGCATAGGCAGCAGTACGTACTCGAGTTTTCGTCTTGGAAGGATGTGTTGCAGGTGCAGCCGTGGGAGGAGCTTCGAAATCCAGTGGAAGATCATGGTTGAAGTCGGCGCCGAATCCCACAAAAGTATTCGCCTAGAATAATACGACAGATTATGGTAACTGTGATGCATATAGGGCGTGTTTACGTTGCACGCCAAGCCGGATGACCCTACAGTGTGCGCAACGTAATACTTCCCATGTTCCTACTGATGATAATAACGGAAATGTAAGTCAAAGTTGCTTAAGTTCCGAAACCACTATGATGTGGAACACAACGGACAATAAACAATAACGAGATCGAAATTATCTGACTGACCAAAGCTGTTCAATAACAGAGAAGAAGCGGTATAAGCCACATTTATCTAACTGGCCTAATTTAACTAAGTACTTGGCCATTTGGCGGCAAAACCCACGTACCCGTTTCCTTTTGGAGGCCCCTTTGGCCGTGGCCGATGTAATCACCATCCCTGACACATTCCCAGGAAGCGGGGTACTCGGCGCTGACAGGAAGGACTCTGGCGCACTGACAGTCGATGGCGTAGTGGGCGCAGTCACAGAGACCGTCGGTCCAGTGGGCATTGGCGTAATGGGCGTTGTGATGACGGGCGCGATCGTAGCCAGCACGGTGCCATTGGCGCGTTGGTTCGTGTAGAAGTGGGGATAGCGCGTCGGCATCATGCCGAAGACCACACGCATCGGCACGGACATGGCCCAGAAGTGATCTTTCTGCTTGAGTGCGGCAAACGCCTCCGGGATCCCATATAACGCCAAGGCAAACTGGTGACGGGTCTCGGGATCTACAGCCAGATCGCTGTCGGGGAATCCCATGAATGTGGCTGGATTGTAATCTCCCCAGTCGGCCATTTTACTGGAATTCAGGGAGACTTGTGATTAACTGATGAAACTAGTATAATGCACTCAAAAAGACACTTGTAAAAAGAATCTTCAAACTTAGTATGTAATTACGTATAAAGCAGCACAGTAGCCAGTGTAAAAGCGGAATAAAATTTTCGGTTGACGCAGACACGAGAAAATGGAGAAATGAAAATCATCGAATGCACATTTCGCTTGGTCAGATCAGCAGTGTGTTCAGCAGCGCCAACTAAAGCCGATTGCGTAGTGGAAACAATAAACGCCTAAGCTCTCTGACTGACCAGTAATATGCTGTTGCTTACATTCGAAACACGTGCTGCATTTTCTCACTGCACTAGTACATACATCCTGTTATACTCATTGTATGGCCTGTCGAAAGGGCGTTGAATGTATGTTGTGTTGCTGGAAAGACAGCCTACTGAACAGGACACGAGTTACCTGTTTCGCTTGGGCAGACTCGCAGTTTCAATGCGTAATTTTCAGCAAAATGTTGAGCCAATACAAAAACTAGTTACCGGGAATTGTGTTAAAATGATCAGTTCGCATGCTGTTTGGTACAGAACTACTCGAGACGAGTTGAAACCTGCTTCCGGCATGCTGGTCGCCGGTGAGATTAGAAGGCCGTTAAAGCGGACTTCAAGTGTTTCAGACAGGATCACTAGTTCTACAGCCAGGACTTTACCCATTAAATTTACGAATGATACTACGGAACATAATGAAAACACAGAACCAGAAACTCTTGACTGTAATGTAGTGCTCAGCACGCTTCCGGTGTTTAGGATTTGATTACGGGGTATTTGTGCTGGCAGAGTACATCCAACTTCAGCGAAAAACACGACCAAACCGGAAATGTATGCAAGCTTGCGGCGTTTACCACATAGCGTGTTTACTAACTAAAGGCACCGTAACGGTCCTCCGTTTTATTACACACACACACTTCCTCCGTTTGCAATGGAACTGATTCTCAATGAGAATCAGTTTCTCACAGCTGTTACATTTTGTATACAAACTAGCAAGTCGCCTGTTTTCAGTTTAGGGAACCCACGATCGACAGTGCAGTGGCTACGCGGTGGCATTTTCCTTCTCTTCTCCTTCTCTTTTTCTTGGGTAAGGTCGAAACCTTATGCCAGCTGTTCACTCAACTGAAGATATCAACATCATAACAAATTTTGGCAAATTCTCAGGCCGGAGAGTAACGGGTGAGCTGTTCAACTTTGATCTCTCTTCCCGGCGCCCTGATGAGCCGTGTGAGCCATCGGGATTTGTACCTCGACCACACCCTTCCAGCAGAGCACCAACCGTTAATTTCTGTCCTACTCAAAGCTACATCCACCTTTTCGGCAGCAGGGAATCGGTAAATCAATGTTATTTTTCCCAAGCAACAATCTACGAAGTTTGGTTGTATCTAAAGTAATAAAAGTGTCGCGTGATGTGAATCATGTATTCAGGTACCAATGCCCGCTGCGAGTGTCCAGTCTACTTTATGCTGTGCAGTGGGGTCTAGCAACGTTAACGTTGTACCGCATTCAGAGAATTCGACTAGGGAAATGTTCATTTGACAAGTTCCTAATTTGTAGGCCTTCCTCCAAAAGATCGAGGTGATACGAAACCACAGCGCAAACCGCGCGGTATTCCTGTCTCTTTTATACACCCACGCACCCCTAGTCGACGCTTCCATCCTGGCGCCGATCGCCAAGCAAGTTGTCTTGTTCATCATGGAACAAATGTCCGACGAAGATATCACCTCCCGATTTCCCGCCATCGGTTTGACCAATTTACTCGATCTGCGCTTCTGGTACTGTTCTGGACTACGAGTCCACCGGGCCGATTTCAGCGGGCTGGACAACATTCGTGCCATCGAATTCAAGGCGTCTCCCCTGGAGTGGGTGGAGCAAGGGACGTTTACGGATCTGCCGACACTTCAGACGCTGGCTCTGGGTAATGCCATCGGGAACTGGAACTTGGATCGGGTCGGTGTTTGGCAGCGACTCAAGTGCGACGCCAAGAATGCTTGGTTATGGGGGTTTATCAAAGGGAAACCTAAGCTGCAAGAAAGCCGAGGTACTGGGGAGATATTTACGCTGGGAAACTTTATCAACATTTCTGTGAATGTGGATAAACCCAGTGTGGACTGTAAGGGAAACGGGAAAGCCGGCGACATCGTTTAATTACCGGACTTTTAATGGTCGACTTAAACAAACAAAAGGTCGTTTGGCATCCGTATGTCATTCTCTATATTGCGTTAGTGCTTATCTCTTGGGTAAAGGCGAGTGACGTTCAGCTGCGTATTGCTGGCGCCGCTGAGAAAAACCTCTGCTGTGTAAGGACTTTGACTGCCGGATAATCCAGTATTTTGTCATCCTGTATGTCTCGATGTAAATCTGTTATCGTAAGTTATGGTTTTCGTAGTTACGTTGCGTCAAAGACGTGAAAACCCTGCGTTACTGCCGGTCCGCTGGAAAGTGCACTGGCGAGTTCTGGCTTATCGGCACAACAATTTCCTCAGTAAAAATCATGATATGTAACAGATGTGTGTAACTTGGCGTTAGTGCATTACAACTGACACCGAATTCTAAGTTTTGCATCTTCGAGACGTCAGCTTCTGTTGTATCAATCTGTAAGCCGTACCCGACGTACATGTGACGATAACAAAAAACCTGTACTATTCCGTCAGCTTTATCTGGCGCTTCGCGTGTCTTCACTTAACAATACCGGTTATCGGATACCCAGACTGTTTGTTATGCTATGGCACAAAAACGCGATCCGATCCAAACCAATCATAAACTGTAGTTTCTATGGCATCCTAGAGGTATATACCAGTATCCGCAGTACCAGAGGATTATACTGGTACCAGAGGATTAATACATTCAGTGTTGTTGTTCGTGTACCGTACATATTTTTATCGCAATTAGGCTTCACGACCAGTTTCTTGACGTAAGCAAAACCTCCACTGTACAACGTTATGTACCTGATTTCCGGTGAACCTAGTAAAATAACGCATCAAAGTATACTTTTCATGTGCATCTCAGGTCGACCTACGCGCTGCCCTTTCAAGATTTTGGTTGTATAACGTGTTCGAGTCTCTACTCCGTAACCAAAGCACAATTTGCACGGAACTTCTACAGCATTTTTTTGTGGCCGCTGTGTACAACGATAAAATGTCCACCAATGAGCCGTATCCACAGCCACGCCCTTTGGGGATCTTTGTTTTGTTGAAAGCTCTTTCTGGTTCTTGTGTGCCACGTACAGAATCAGTTGGCAATGGGAAGTGACGGGCATGTGCAGCTAGCAGTGCAGCTTACTGCAGTTATTGTCACATTTCACGCAGGTACGTTGATCTACTGTATGTTCTGCAAAAACTCCACAACGGATCTTTCCTGCAAGGGACCTCACCACTGTTGTTCTCGCTATAAAGTTCTGATGTTCGAAATTCAGTAGAACTATACCTTCATACAAACTGACAATCTTCTTTGCGTTTGGATTTATATGACTGACCTCTGCAGTGAACGCCACGAAGGCGCCTTCTTTTTATTTCCCAGTTTTCTATTGTTTTTTACCTCCGGTGTTATAAGAAGTTTTGGCGACACACAGAACTAACTTCATTAAAATTGGCCTGCGTCTGATGATTGGTGTTGTGTCTAACGCTATGTACCTCTGCATATTATAGTTTCTACCACAAGACGATGCTACGTGGGATGGGACGTCATGGGTGATGCGCCCTGGCAGGAACTCAGTCTTGAAACCTATAAGGGCTTGAACCAAATGAACGGGAGCGACGTTGTCTGTTCGCCAGACGTTAATTCCTGCTTTGTGGCTAGTACCAATTATTATCGTACGTTTCCCATCAAGGCACCACGTAAGTCATTTTACCAATTAACCCGCCTCTCGTTCACTTGGGTTAGTTCTGCGTTGTGACCTTTCCGGAGCGCAGTCTGTTGTTTACTTGAAAAGTGAAGGGAGATCAGTATGTTTTCTATTTGTTTGATTAGCGAAGTTTGTGTCTGTTAAGCAAGGATGTTACGATTATCGTTATGGTTCGGGTCGGACATTTTCACACTGCGAGAATGACGGTTCGGAAGATGGGCTATGGAGTAGAAGATGCTACTGCAACACCTCGGACTACTGCAATGGGCTTTGGTATCCCGACCAAAATCCTGATATGCAGATCAATCGTAAGTGTTGCTAACGTTTCGTATTATATCATAATTTGGAGGTTGTTCGCGAGCGTTGACCCAGTTAGCTAGAATGACTGTATACTTAATGTCAGCTCAAAGGCGTAAGTCAACTTCACCTTTTCATTGTTTCAAGCGTCAAATTAAGTTTTACATCAGAATCAAATTTCTCAAAATCCTGCCGGACTTTAACCATACTTTCGAACGCGATAACTGCATTCGAAATGGTCCGGTATGCTTGAAACTTGACCAGGATGTCTTCATTAAAATTTCTGGAACCCTGTTGTTTTTCTACCAGGCTGTTCCCAAATGACAAAATTATCACGAATAAACTGCGTTATATACGTGTACGTATGTACCGCTGATTACAAGAGGATACAGACGTTTGAATACTGACCAGAATGTGAGCCTCTTGTGCAACAGAGATCCATCAAAAGCTGCTCCTTCGCATGATTATCTAAGCTTGAAATAACCCTTATCTTTTAATTACACCGCTTCGCTTCGCTTCCTGTTACATACTGACAAGCATACTTGGCGTACATTTGTTCACCATTGCAGTTCCTTGGGGCCTAAACAGCAGTATTCCGCGGACAACTACAACTGACACTGTGGCGCCTGCGACGAGTGCATCGACGACGTCAAAGACCGATGCCGTGTGTGGAGACTTTCCTGATAGTGAAGGCTGTCCCGGGAGCAAAACGAGGAGCTCGACCACAAGCGCCTATAAATCTTGCCAGATGTGTTATATTTTTGTGTTGCTCTTTAAAATAGATTTCTTCTGCATAAGAACAGTGTGATTGATTAGTAATGAATGGAATTAGCATTTTGATACACTTAAATTGTTTTCTGTATGTGGTGGATGTGTGCAATTTCCACGTTTTTCTTCATTGGATGTGACTTTAGCAATCGCTTATAAGTTATATTATGATGTTTGTTTTATTGTTCGCTAAATGCACCTGTAAACCACGTTTCGATTTTCTATGGTAACAGTCCTGTTTAACTTGTAAATTTGTAATCCTTGCCCAGCTCGTAAAAGTACTACAGTTCTTGAGATAACGAGCTGCAGTACATTACAGTACTTACATAATCAAAGTTTTCTATTCTGCCCAATCTCCTTCCCTTTCGAATATGTCGTCGAACTACACTGCCAATCAGGCAAGCACACATTCACGTCAAATTTAAACTGGAGGTGTCCGCTAATTTTTGTGTAAATCTACAGTATGAAGGGGCCTACAAATTGGGTAATATGAGAATCTGGCAGACTGGTCACGGCCAACTACGAAAAGATCCTGCTGCGAAGGTGCTGGAATGCATGCCAAGTAAAATCATCTCCCGTTCTCCTTGTTTGCAGCAGTAATGAAGCGAATGATGACTGTGCGCTTTTACATTGACTTTAACAACTTGTAGCGCCCCAATTTCCAACCAGGTGTCACCGTGCCCTTTTGTGATCTCAACGGGCGCTTTGTGGACACAAAGTATCGCGCTCCGAAAGCTACAGCGTATCCAAAGTAATAAGCTATACAAATTTAAACTGCAGTGTATGAAATGCAGACAGAATGTATTATAGCTTCGTGCATACGTGGTATTTGCCACGCCGTTTGGACATCCATCCAAAGATGTTGAATTCCACAGCGAGGAGCTCTAAAGCAGCAGAGGCGCTGAAGACTGCACACCAACAGGGACTCGAAGCGGTAAACCCGCCACTAGAACAAAGGATTCGCCAAGGACAGCAAAATCCACAAGAATGCGCTAAGAAGAAGCTGCAGATTAAGGATCAACCATGTGTTATTACTATATAAAGTATGCATGCTCTTCGGACGCTGTGTATAAAAAGTGATTCCGACATCTCGCGGACATTATCAAGAATCTGCTTGACTTCTTGAGGGCTAGCTATAAATATTGCAAAGCTTCAAAGGGTAGCGTTAATAAGCAGGCTTTTCTGTATCGTTTCCTGTGCGCTTTCCATGCGATCGATGGCAAACAACGTAAAACCGATGACGAAGTATCCGATCTACAGAAGAACAAATATTGAAACCCAGTCGCATTTTTCAGCAACGCAGCAAGTCCACAACATCTACCGTAAATAAAGTGGCTGGAGTTAATCGTATTACATCACTGCCCACGGAGACAGTCAGCTCTTTCCCATGTGATCGTTCGGCTAAGGCTTTCGTCATTGTGTATTCGACGAACGACGGGCTCTACAAAACACTTGCAACGGAGCGCTGGTACTGTAACCAAGATGTTTCCTTACCGTCGATCTTGTCTTCTGGCGTTGATAGACGAAGTCTTCCAGTGCATTTGCCAATAGCGCTTGCTAAAGAAAAAGAATCGCTTAACGGACCGTTTTAGAATGAAAATCTATGCTCGATACCATATTAGTCAACAGGACTGGCAAGTGCATGGTCATCCAGAACTGCAGCGCTAACACCGGAATGGTTAGCGAAAACTTGAGAATTTTCCTCATCGGTGCCAGCTCGGGAACATACGCGTACAGCACAAACCAGGAGACGGTTACAAGTACTTCCAACGTATCGCAAACAATACAAATGAATATCGGCCAGGAAAAGGCTTTTTCAACAGCTCGAACGGTACTGGTCAGTTCATCGTACTTTCGATGCATGCTTTTAACGACATCAAAAATGTCGTCAGCGTCTTTTGTCTTGGTGAGCATACAAGTGGCTTCAGTTATTTCATTCAACAAGACTTCACTCTCGTTTATAAAGGTCACGCAGGCGTAGGCAAAGAGACTTTCGGAAGCACATGCAATTAGAACTGGAAAGGAGTGAACAAGAGCAGTCACATAGTTTGATACTTGCAACGAAACATCAAAGATAAAATAAGATGCTCGAACGACAGGGCTCGTTGCAGCAGCCCCTTGTAAAGTCACTGCGAAGCGTAGTAACGCGCAAGTCAACAATAAGAAAAATCCAAAGAATACTTTCCGGTAGTGAGGATTTCGCATTCGGTTTCGTAGGTTCACAACAGGCAATAAACCGAGTTTACGCAGAATAAACATGAACCTTTCCGACTGTACTGCGATAATGACACAAATACCGCAACCGCGTAGCAGGATGGTCTGCGTCTGTAATAAGCTCGTAGCGGCCAGGATGGGACTGGCGCCGATCAGGTCCGCGTTAAGAAATGGTGAGCTAGAATAGTTCTTCATGTCGCCCAGGTCCAGAACGGTCATGATGGCAAAGACGATTGTCCACGCGCAGAAAGCGATTTTTCTTTTGCTGCAGGGCATTCTCGGGATATAGAGGGTGTAGGAAAAAGAGTAAGGACAAGCAGTGCAACGGACGGCTTCAAGAAACTGGAGTCCAGCTCAGTTTCGCGGGTTAAAAGGTAGTTAATGAACGAGAGTAGTCGATCGTCCAGGATATTTTGCAATTAACATGTACGACTTTGCGTATAAAGCGTTCCAACATGTTCTGGCAATGTGCATAACAATTCCATTAAGGAGATCGGTCTCAAGAGATTTGTTAGCACACACCGCATTCTGGTACTCAACCCGCTTCGCTTCGGCTAACTCAAACAGGTATCTGCAGCTGTATGTGGGCCGAACTATCGGTCGCGGTTTAAGGACAAGTCCATTAGTCATCTTCTCGCAGCGAAAAACACGTAGCACGTAAACGGGAATCTTCAGTGACAATTCGGAAAAACGTATCTGCAGTACAATGCGTGTAAACAGCAGCAGCAAAAAAGTACAAATGACACGAATTTTTACATCTCTTATTATGTACAGTAGGCGTGCCTACCTACATACCTATACTTCCCTGCCTACCTATTTTACAAGTAACGTAAAAAAGGTAGCATACTGAATGTCCGCTGTCGAAGTACAGTCAATGAAATGTAGGTATCAGTGTTCGCTGACTCTCTGGTGAGTTTTGCTTTAATACCGGAAAACAAAAATTGGCATAGTCTCCGTTTGCTTGGTTAGTCATCTAGACCTTATTTTTTTTTATAAACTAACACTCAACCATTACGAACCTGTGGAGTCCGATGACAACACCAAGTCTAATTATATGTTAACTTAACACGATACTTTCACGATACTTTATGCAGTACACCCACTTACTGATATGTAAATATCAATAAGTCATCACACAACGGTAAACACTTCTTCAGTAATCTACTAATCGGGAATATGCATCGGTACCCGATCGCGAAACTTTTGGTATGCGGGACACAAAGCACATTATCACGCGTTTACATGCGCCTAGTTTATAGCATAAACTGTGTGGGTTCTACCAGCAGCGTCAACTACCCTAAAACATGGAGGGCTGTGTGTCTTCTAATGCCCTTAACAGTTCCAGCGATACCACATCGGCAGAGTGTTTACTGTACAACAGTACAGAATCAAATTCCCCAAACTTTCAATCCACTTCGATTTCCCACGTTATAGTTAACTCCATCATCCTCGTTGTCGCTTCGTTAACGAATGGAGTTGTTTTGTTTGTGTTGTTCCAACGCTCATTGTTCCGCACACCGTTTGCTGTCCATGTTATTAACTTACTAATAACGAACACAGTCTTTGTTTTCTTTGGCGCTTTAGTTTGCACGTACCTGGACCCTCTATATGACGGCCTGGAGAGACCAGCGATTCTATGCTTCTTCCTCCTATATACGGATTTTGTGGTGCTCACATCAACGATCATGTACACGCACATCATGTGCATTGTGCGGCACATGAATATCTCTCTGAACCGAGCCTACGCAGTGTTATTTCCAATTCATTACAAAACTTATTACACGAAAAAGGTGGCCGTGGTGTCGATTCTAGTGGTCAACATATTTGTCCATCTATTCTGTACACCGGAGGTGTTCATTACTGTGCTGCAAGAACGTTCGGTCAGAGAGCAGTGTTCCTATGAAGGTAAAAGAGACAGCTACATGAAATCGTGCCCTTTCATATGCAACACGCTTCCTTTTGCCTGTATTCTTTTACTATTTTTTGTGACGTTAGTGGCAAAAAATGCAACGGGTACCAAAGTATACACCGGTACAACTCGTAATGTCGCTCCCATGAGAATACACTCCAGACAGCAAAAGGCATCTGTCGTGCTGGGTATTGTGACGGCTGCGGAAAAATTTTCTTGGCTACCACCAAAAATCACCGGTCTTTTGGTCGTCTTTATGCCGGGTTTCAATGGTGGAATACTGGTTGTCGTGTTTGGCTGGCTCTATTATATTCCGATTGTCGTAGATCCTAGAATGTTCGTTCTGACGTTAAAAGAGTTGAAAGATCCGATTGCGGAAATGTGGCAGACTATTTGGAACCGATGCTTTGCCTCAGCCCACGGCACGCACACCGGACGGACTGGCCCAATCCCAATGCAGAGCGTTGGAAATTCGGCGGTGTAGCTTCGAGACCCGAGCTACGCCCGTCTGACAATCGTGAAGCTCTGCATGAACATTATTAAGCTTAGGTTCAAAACTGTTGATCTATCGTACTGGTATTTTTATATTTTATCGTAATAGTTTGCACCAGCCCTAAAGTCCCTGATGCCGCAGCTGCAGTCAGTTGTGCCACAGTTAACTGTGCTTGCCCACCAACTGCAAATTTTACATGTTCTTAGCTGATAGATGGTTTACTTCATGGAATATTTTTATGTTCTTTACCTCCGTAACCTTTATAAATGCAAGATAAGACTCGAACCTGTAAACGTGTATCTCGCCCCGTTGTTTCCGCTCAATGTCCACTTACAACTGCCCACCGTATTTTCAAAGCCAGCGAACAAACGTAATAGAGAGCGAAATCTCTGTAACGAGGGTTATCAACCATCCACTTTTTTAAGTTATTATGCTTGTGTATTTTTTCCCCTCATGGCTGTTTTTTCCCGTCTGGGAACATTTCTGTATTCGACGCTCCTTATAATGCAGCAGCCTAATATAATATACCGAACAGCTTAATCGTTAATGAGGTTTTCGTAAGATCAATATAAATACGTTAGCTAATACGCCTGTACCTCACTTTGCCACACCTCACAGCATTTCTGAAGGATGGGGCAAATCCCCGCAGTCACGAGTCAACGGCATATCCTGTGGGTTTGTTTATGGCTTGGCCCAGAAACGTACGTCATGTATTGTCCCTGATATCACGAGAAATCCAACTGCCAACTCGCACAACGAATGGTTTGAGGTTTTATTGACGGATCAGACGTGCAAGGTACTTGTTTGGTGAACTGTTTTATCAACGTATGCATCGCATCGCCATCTGCACAAGTAGAAATCGTTAGTAGCTGTTGATGATCGCCAGAGGACAACAGAGAGTGCTCAGTTATTCCGTGAATACAAGGACTGTAATTTTCTGTGGATAATCACTGTATTACACTCACCAGGACTGAAAGCTGCAGAATGACAATTTGTGCCTTCAGGGGTTCCATTGCAACGTTTGTCAGAATTTTATTGGTTCCAGGCGTCAAAAGATTCATTATAATTATACATTAATGAAGTTCGTCAAATAACCGTTATTACCGAGACCATCTTCGACACCGCGACAAGTTGCAACAGCAGTTCGGCATCCCTGTTTCTTTTCAGCCCCGCTGCAAGGTACGGCTCCGTGTCAGGTTTGTTTGCCTTCCAGTTCCTGATTAACTGCGCGGACCATGATACTCCGCCGATAAAAATCGATACTCGTACGGCTCATAGGAATTTGTGCGTCGCCTGAGTGCATGGGAAGGATAGAGGTGTTCGTGCGTTCTGTGTGAGTAGGCTACTCTCGTAATAGTTTTCTTGAAAGAAAATCTGAGAAACTCAGCTGGACCCCCATTTTCTTCGTTTTACCTGCGTGCTTTGACTGGAGTCGTCCACTTTATGAAAACATTCTAAACTATGTCGTAACCCGTTGAATACATTTAATCATTATATGGATTCAGCAAGGTTTATTCTAATCAGCGATTATATTACCACGAAGACGATGGCTGAACCAGTTGGTGGACGTGGATTGATACCTTTGGAAGTCGTTAAAGACTGGCTCAGTCGTTACCACTACACTTCAACATTTATCCGAGTTTTATTGTTTTGAAGTTGCGCACGTTAAAAGATTCGTGATAATTGCGCATTGCAGTGCAGCGCACCAAAACAACTGTTACAACCGAGGGCGCGTTACCACATCTCCAGCGATTACCTGCGGAAACCGTTATCTTCTACCAATAAAAATAGCACTGCTGTCGGGAATACTTGACAAAAGGACAACGCTTTTTTTCTTTTTTTTTCAGGAATTGTTTTCCTTTGTCTGAAAGAGTTCAGTCAACCAGTAAACGTTATTGTATGCTACATTGCAGTGCTCTAAGTTTGTTCTCCTTTAGGACTGTGGTTCATTCGCTGGCCCGGCTGATGATGGAAACCGGTCAACATGGCAGAATACGCCGACAAGAACCCTACTCGGCGCATCGCAGGGATCAGCTTGTTCCGCGGAATAACACCCAGATCCGGACGGTATCTTGTGGATACCTTAAATATCAAATGATCGGATTTTTCAGTTATTTTTTCGTATGCTGTTCAGACCAATGCTTAGTTTGAAGAGCAGACGGAAGAAAAACTGTCAGATTGGTCACTAATCGGAAACGGTGATCGCGCACATGATGACGGAGTCCTCAGCTTTATTTCTAATTACGTCCCAAGAAGCTGACACCAAGCACCGGAGTAAGGTTGCCAGTGACTGATATTTTGTCACCTTTTGCTGCTTGAATAATCATGAATGTTGCCGTAACTTGAGCCATCTGTGGTACAGTATAGATACAGATGGTGATTTCGTTCAGTTTTGATGTCATTCTTATCAAGAGGTAGTTATCATATTTATCAAAGCAACAATGTCATACGATTTGTATTGATGACCTTCACGATCCACTCGTGCACCTCGAAATACGGCAGCACCCAGCACTGATAACGTCCGCTAAGCGATTTGCCGGCATTCTTCAGCGTAAGTCTGGAAAATGTCTCGTTGTACTTTAACGGGGACTTGCAGGGAAAGACAACCTTCATCAAGCCCGACAGTGGATGGGAGCCAGGTGCCATCCCGATTTCCCCTTCCTCACCTGTTGTGCTAAACGTGATGATAATCACTTGCAAGAACTTTCTATACTATACAGACTGCAACAGCTTTAGATATTGCAAGTTCTTGTCACTTGATATTTTTCCGCAGGGTAAGGTTATGGACGGTGAATAATCATGAATTTCCGAACTTATTAACTGTTAATAGGACGACCTATTGAGATAGGCCACCCGCTTCGGAACAACATCCAGTGATAAGCGCATTAAATTTTTAGCCTAACATATCTGGTTCAGTCGAGTATTTTTACAAGTATGACTTTTTGCTCCGTTGCTAGTGAGACTGCATTTTTTCTGTACTGGTCACTTTTCGTGTGCAGATAGAAGAACCACAAGAACAGCAATATATGGCCTCAGTCGATCAAGTGCACTTATGTAGTTTACATATACCTGGCCGTTGACAGGCAAAATAATTTAATCGTATATCAGATGAAAATCATCTCATACAATCTGGAGATGGATGACTTTGACAATCCATTCATCCAGCTCAAAGTACGGCAACACCCAACACTCATACCGTCCGCTGACAGCTTTCCCAGCATTTTTCAAGGTGAGGGTGGTGTATGTGTCGCTGTATTCAAGCGGGTTTTCCAAGGAAAGATATACTTCATCAAGCCGGACAGGAGATGGGAGCCGGGGGCCATCCCGATTTTCCCGTTATAGCGCAAGATATAGCGGTACGTGTCATTAAGTGCAGAATGGAAATCGCACAGCAATATGACGGTCCGTCCAGCATTGGCCGTTACTTGCTAAATGTTTGAAGTAAACAAGTCGGCTGTCGTCAGAAATGACTTCAGGTCGTACAACGCTATAGTGTAGTACCTTTAGAATGTTCATGCTCCGGATTGATGATTGGCAGATGCGCCATACTGCTCCACAGGGCGTAATGGAAGCGGCCGGGAGGTGTGGTTCGACTCGCTGTTTATGTGCCAGACGGAATAGAGGGCATGCATGCGGTAAATATGATATGATATGAACCATAGCATGACTGAACAGACAGGCCTCGTTGGGCCCCCTGTCCTATTTGTCTGTTCAGTCGTGTTCAGTCATGCTATGTACGTATAGCCGGTCTGTTACAGGCCAATCGCAGTAGAGACTAAGTGTACCTATGGCCGACGGGGCGGCGTTAAAGCCCAGCTTAACCCTGTGCCGTTCTTGTGATCTACTGTTTTGGCAACCGAGCATAGACCCAGTAAAAGTAATATTTTGATGACTTGATCCTACAGCAAATTTCAGTTTCCCACTGAGCCATCTATCGGACGATTCCTCTTTCCGCAGACGACAACGGTACACCCGAGTGTCTATTCTGCCTAATCCCGGAGACCATGTGCGTTTAGATCAAGTCGATGCGACAGTGAGGAATTTTCGGTACGTGTACACATCTGAGATTTTCCACAGAGGCTCCATTTGCAGCGAAACTAAGACCGCCGCCGATGTGCTGAAAATAATAGCAGTGTTTTTTCAATTTTTCACACTTCGAAACCGAAGTCTATACGGCGATCGGAACGGGCAGATTTTCTTGGCTTTCTTCGCAGTACATGCTTTCATCTTTCATCATACAGGTCTTCTACTAATTTTGATTAATTTTCTGTCAAATTAGTTTATCTTTATTGTTATTTTGCCTTTGAAGTATATTAACGTTGTTTAAAAGCCACAGCAAGACGGTACAAAAAATACTCAGTTTCGTTGTTGCGTTGTCATTGCAGGGCAAAGCATGTTTCCTTCCAAGACCATGTCCGGGGAATTATCGGCAATAGTCTATCCTGGTAAAGTTGACAGAGAAAACGTGGTATCCGTTCGAGAAAGCGACGGTCTGCTTCACTACGGACTGGTAATTCGCCGGGAAACCGATGGCTTCGAAATCGATTTCAATTATGGACCAGATCGCATGCGCATTGTCCCGGTTGACAGAGTCTTCTACCTGAGGGGCATCTTTACCACGTGGAGAGCATTCTACAATGCAGGGGACACCCGTAAGTCGCAAAGTTACATCAGAATGCCATTAGAAGAAAACGCCAAGGTGGAGGTGCTGCTGCAGACCAAGCGCGACCAGCGATGGAAGTGGCACCCAGGAAGACTCATGACAGCTGATTTTACGAGCGGATATTTTGGCCTTGTCCGCGTCTCACTGTCACACGGGAAAATAGCTGAGATTATCGTTCCCGGACAACAAATCCGAGCTGCTGGTGATCAAAGACCTCTGGTACACATCTGGGGAACACGATCACCGGCCTACATTGTGCACTATCCTCGGCCAGTGGAGTTAAACTTCAACCATCTACCACACGCGCTACTGGCCGACATTTTTGATCGTTTGTTTACATGGGATCAAGGAGCGGTCCGTCGTGTTTGCGGACTATGGAACGCCATCATTCTGGCCACAGCGGGGACGATTCTGCACGTGAAGTAGTGCCACCGAACTGCGTCGTACTTGCATAATCTGTGGAGCACGAGGACCCAAGGTGTGGTTCTGGTCTGCTATGAGCCGGATGACCGCATCGATTTACTTCGATCCATTTGCGTTTTGCTTCGACACATCGCCGCTGAGTACGGATATCGTCGTCTCATCGCCGTTCGTTTTGCGGGAATATTGTTCAGCATCGGACTGTGCTGTGAGCGACTCGGACGTTTCAAGGAAACCGTGGCTTCCTTTGTCTCGGTATGCCGCTTTATTGGGTTACCTTACTTAGGCCGTTGCGACTCTGTGCGAGTTGTCGTACAACAGAAGTGGATTGATGTCAGCGAAGCCGGTTTTGCTGAGCGCTTTTGGAAATCGCTTTCTTTTCGAGGCTTCCTGAATGAGTCAGACTCATGTTATGTAGGAATAAAGAGTTGGATTGATACACAGATTGTGGAGTGTAATCAAAGCAGTGCCACGAAGGTACGGTATGTACAGATATGGTCACAGGCTGATGTGAGTTTTTGATAAGAATTACGCTCGGAAGATAAACTGTGTGGTAGTACTGTATGTACTTCGCAAACGGCCATACTGGGTCATGCCTTCAGCAAAATAACCGTTTACTTTGTGTGCTAAGTCATGCCTGAGATAGTTTGTGACGGTCAGTATGGCACACAAACACTACTGCTAGACTGCTAGTAAACGAAAGGGGCGTTATCGGGTTAGTCCAGTTACCAGCATGACTGTTTTGCTGAACGCATGGGTGGGCCAGTATGGCCGTTTGCGAGAATTATACCAGAATTTATTTATTTATATTGAAAACTCTTTCCTTCGCAAGTCTGTCTGTGCAATTTTTATTGCCCCGTTTACCGGCTGTCTTATTTCCCGTAGAAGACACCGAATAAGGCTGTGCCTGTCGCAATTAGCCGCCGTTCAGGAGCCATAAGTGTGAAGCACTCGGGAATGCCTTTTCCACAGTGGGTGGCGAAGCGAAATTCTGTTACAGTCCGCGGGAATGACGGACTGTTGCACCATGCCCAGGTGATGGCAAAATTAGCAGATGGCCTGCTCGTTGATTTTGGGTTCGCACCGGAAAGGTTGGCTGCCGTACCGTTTGGCAGCGTTTACAGGTACAGTGCGCCCCAGCCCGACATCCGAACAATCCGCGAGATGGAACGCGGTGATCCCGTTGAAGTGCTGCTCCGAATGCAGCCAGACGAGCCGTGGAAATGGTATCCAGGGACAGCTGTCCATTCTGTACGGGATTCCTCGTCTGATCGGCATACTATGTACGGATTCGTGAAGATTCTTAACGGCACCCGAGTGACGACCGTTGTTCCTATAGTGCAGCTTCGTCCTCCTTGCGATGGTGCGGAATTGGAGACGTTGCTGATCAGCAGCAAGGACGACATTCAGGTTGACCTGAATCGCCGGCTGCCCTGGGAGTTAACAATCAATGAAATGCCGTTGGATTTGCTGAAACAGGCGCTGGAATACCTGGAGACTGTTCCGTGCATAAGGATGCGGATCGTGTGCAAATTTTGGGACCAAATTATCAGAGCAGGATCCCACCGATTCGTGTATCTGGAAGAGGATGCTCAGCGAGCGGTGTGCTGCCTCAGCAACGTGTGGTCCGCCGAAACAACGACCGTCGTCATCCATGGCATGAAAGATCATTTTCCAACAGTCTCTCGTCTTCTGAAGCTCTTCGTGGACAAGTATGGTCGTACACTGAAGACTGTCGTCCTGCGCGAACGGAACGATATTTTTCACAGTTATACACTGGGCACTGGCGTTAGCGATGAACTGCTGCTTCTAGCAACGGTATGCCGATGTGTAATCTTTCGTCGAGCATGGTTCTCTGTCCGGATTAACTTTTCCAAGTACCTGGACACAACATGTTACGTAACGATCCGCTCCGGACGACTTGATCTAACTAGCACTGAGTTTGCCGCACACTGGTGGAATATCGTTGAGCAGAATGTCGAGCATCATCATCGCCAATCAAGCCTCGAGAGCATTCGGTTACACTTTTCTGCACGATGTCCTTCTTCTAGCGCATGCGCGACTCGTGTTCTAAAGGTATGACAATGGATTTGTAGTGAGAGAGACGGACCTGAGAATGCTGTTGTATGTTGTAGATTATCAATGAGCTGGATAGTGCAGTGCGCGGTCAAGGTGAAAGCCGAGAGGAACGATGGTTGGCCGAAGATCTACCGACGATGGAGTGGGAAACCCTAACCCAGTTTACTATTGTGGCAGTAGAAAACGCAGTGTCTTACTGTCGGAACCATTAACGTACTGGAGCGGAAAGTATAATGTACGTTCACAAAGTCGTTATGTACCAGCGATCAATTCTTGACTTGTCGGTTAGTATTCCTTTACCTCTCTGCGGTTCTGTTGTTCCGTTAGATATTGAACTCTCGACCAAGCCACTATTATTTTTTCTTCTCCTTTGGGATGCATTTTCTGTCGGTGTCGAGCTGTCTGAAAAATAATTCTTTCTTCCTTGAAACGCGTTTAAGTTCAGCAACTTTAGCTTGATCGCACACGTCGTCAGAAATAACTGATATTATGAAGCGGAGACCGTAACATTCCCACGTTGCCGCAAAGGATGCCGGTAATTCTCGGAGACTCCCGAGTTTGTCGCAGAAGCACCGGAATTTCTCATTCAAAAACATACTTTATTGGCAAAAGCATGTATCTCATACCTAGAATCTGATACTCTGCGAATTTTTTAATAGCAACAGGTGCTGCGGAATAAGGGGTCCACCTTTCATTTATTGCTCGATCCAACCACTATTTAATTTTTTAAACAATATTCAGACACTAATTATACGTTAAAGCGAAACGACCAAGCAACTAACAACCTCGTAACTAGCCACCTAGACAACAACGTAACAAACAAAGGAAAAACAAGCCAACCAGCAAGGTCACCATCAAGTAACCCTTCACGTCAAGGGCGGACACGGATCACTCATCGACGACACACTCTGCATCTGGCCAAACTCCCCCGTCTTCCCACAGCGTGTATGCAGATCACACAGGCACAACCGCGAGTTGAACTGCGTGCCCTGCGGGCAGACGAACCGGAACGACCGGCCAAACTGATCACAGTACAGGAACACATCGCAGCCGGGTGCCGGGTCGGAAAAGTAGCCGATCCGGCCGTTACAGCTGAGATTAGCCGGGATGCCGGTGACGGCCTGGTTCAAGGCTTGGAGGTTGAGAGGCGACCATTCGGCCGGGGTGGGCGTGGTGTCACGGATGGGGGGTTGGGTGGGAGCGAGGGGCTTGTGTTTTCGTTCGGTGTGGAC